>JABBOT010000002.1:0-107500 GCA_016165875.1 Acanthopleura granulata | reverse complement strand
GGCAGTTGGCTCACCTCCAGCTATTCTTCCGCAGGATGAGCGTTTGTTTACGTTCCAAAAGAGTTACCTAACTGAGGATATAAGGCAACACTGCAGACTTGTGAACTGATTTATTGCACTGATTGGACACATATGGTTAATACACTTAAAATAGCATTATATGACTGCAGCAGAATTTATTCTGCCTCCGTGGCGCAGTCGCCTAGCGCGCTAGCGCAGCGCAATGACCCAGAAAGCCTCCCTCCAATGCCGTGAGTTCAGCTCATGCTGGCTTCCTCTCCGGCCATACGTGGGATGGTCTTCCAAGCAACCTGCGGGTGGTCGTGGGTTTCCGCTGGGCACTGCCCGGTTTTCTCCCACCATAATGCTGGCCGCTGTCGTATATGTGAAATATTCTTGAGTACGGCGTAAAACACCAATCAAATAAATAAATAAATAAATAAATAAACAGAATTCATTATGGCATATTTACAGAAGCTCTATGTATATAATAAAATTCTAATTTCTTTCTGCATAACTCCATCAGTGACGCAGGACGGATCAGGTGAGTACTAATTTTCTGTTATACGTGTGATTATATGAATTATAAACTTGCCTTCAGCGACCGATTTACGATGAGACTGTCACATCTTAAAACATAGGATCGATCATCCTGCCTACATCGATTTCCATTGTAATAACTGAATAGGTAGCTCATGATATGGAGTGACGTCAGTGTCGTTTATGACACCAGATATGACACCATCTCCAATACAGTATGTATAGTGACACCAGGCTAACCAGTACTTGGCGTATCACCATGTGTTACGAGCGACGTAATATGAAGTTTGCGTATTTCATTGCCACAGGCCTAATCAGACCTTTTCTAATTCAGACCGCGACAAAAATGAAAACTCTTTAGTCTTCCTGGTACAATTAATTAAGATGTTTCTGCAAGTATGGAGAACGATTCCCTAGGCAATTCCGATTCCTGTTCAATTTACAGGGACATTTGTTCTCTGGAAATAGATGTGCCCTATGTAACAGATTGGTCCAGCAAAATAAGGTCTATTAAATAATATTTATTTATTTATTTGTGTGTTTGTTTGTTTGTTTATTTATTTTTTTATTTATTTGCTTACAGCCCAAGAGAACGACCTTGGAGGTTTTATAGCTAAACTTGGTAGGTTCAAAAGCTATGATTTTGTAAACTGTGAATTGACATTGTTTTACATATTTTCAATACCAATATGAGCATTTTAGAAAGTAAACACTTCGTTAAGATTCGTCAGATTTATTTGAAACAATCGTGATATCATTACTTTATTTAATTCAACCTTCAATTTTTAAAATTCGAAGTGTAAGGAAGGTCAGAATAGTACAGGAATTGTTTATTTCTTTTCATGCCCGATTGTATATTAATATTTCACACTACGTGAACTCCTTTAAAGCAGGCAGCGCCCTTGGAGCACTGGGTATCATCATTGCCGCCATCGTGTATTTCCGTCGGCGCCATCTGCGCCGTAAGACTCGACGTCAGATGCGCCACAGACCCATCCAGGAAGAGACACCATCCGGGTCGGACATACATATGACCTCGTCGTGTAAGGGGATCCACATTTATTGTCACAATTCCAGATGATCGGAATACTATCCTAGCTCGGATTCTAGTTTAGTGCCCAGATGAGATGATTTTCGGTGTTCTGCAATAAACTGACTTATTTTCTTGGTGTTTTGCGCTGTACTCAAGAATACATCACTTATACGGCGGCGGTCAGCATTATGGTAGAAGGAAACTGGGCATGGCCCGGGAGAAACCCATGACGATCCGCAGGTTGCTGGCCGATCTTCCCACGTACAACCAGAGAGGAAGCCAGCCTGAGCCGGTAGAATAAAATGAAATTAGGTAATTGGACCACATGAACGAGATTTTAAAACTATAATCTTTTTACATCAGAATGGCACCTACATTTCCCATAGCACAACAATCATTTCGAACTCTACAACTCCCTTTAGCTCTAACTTATCCCATAATGCTTCTCCTCAGTCATATGCATACAGACTGTTAACCGTCAAGACAGGCTGAGGGGTTTGAGCTATACAGTAAATAGAAACGGGACAATATTCATTCTTAACGCGAATATAGTATTTGAGAGACAAAAACACAACAAGAACTGTTTTACAAAGTCTTCGTTCATTTTCACGTTATGGTTAGGTAGTAACAGTTTGGAGATCGGATCCTTGTTGAAGATGGTCTTAGATCCGGAATCTCAGATGACGATATACAACCTCCTGGTCCATCCTAGTAAACTCGAGACGATGGAAAACATCGGCAAAGGTACAGTTAGGAATGCCAGGTAGTAATACAACAGTAAGAACAGCAGCAGCATGTATTATTACACGACTGGATGGTTTCCATGTACAGTGTATCCCACGATTGGTTCACTTCATCCAATCACTTGCCGAAAGATGGTGAGCTTTACAACGGAAACTCTCGATTCCTTCACCCGTACACCTGAACTTTAAGCGAAATTATTTTGGATTACTTCGTTAAATACCAATCAAGTAAGTAAACAATCATCAAGTTTCTTGACGTTTTCCACGATGATATATCTGTTGTACGCGAAGAAAATACAACTGGCTCGAGCTTTAAGCACAGTTTTAATTAGCGTTTTGGCAGTTTTATCATAACAAGTTTAGCTGCCTGCATTTGATTATCAGTATATTAATAATATCT
Organism: Acanthopleura granulata; assembly: GCA_016165875.1. Taxonomy (NCBI): domain Eukaryota; kingdom Metazoa; phylum Mollusca; class Polyplacophora; order Chitonida; family Chitonidae; genus Acanthopleura; species Acanthopleura granulata. The sequence continues at coordinate 104,784 of JABBOT010000002.1, read as the reverse complement.
TTGTCAACGCGTGAGACAGGTGCGTTTGGAACTGTGTACCGCGGACGATACAGACCTGATGTTAACCCACTCCATGCTCGAGATGTAGCAATTAAAACATTGAAAGGTATGTTGGCAAAATTACCCAATGCAAGACTCACACAAAAAATTGCTCCAAATGTTAAAACATTTTTTTGCACTTCTGTGAATACAAAATCAGTAAGCTATTAAGAATCTTTTTATTTCTAGTTTCCATATTTTTGACTTAGCAATCAAATCGTTTTTGCTTCAGAACACTGCACCTACCCTGAGATCAACGCCTTCATCGAAGAGGCGATAGTGATGGCGGATTTCCGACACGCCAATGTGCTGACGCTGATCGGTGTGTGTGTCCACCCGACCACCTACATCCCCACCCTCGTCTTGCCCTTCATGGAGCACGGGGATCTACAGAAATACTTGAGGAAGTTTAGATATGAGGAGGACTTAAAGGAGAAGGTAAGCCAGATCTGAAGTTCTACACATATATTTTTTTCATAATTTCTTTCTGGGGACACGCTTGTATCATGTTGTTTGTATTGTGAAATTTTAGTCTGTTTGAGTCATTTTAGTCAAAATGGTAACTAAAATGTCTAAAGGCCCCATTGGTTCATTACGACATATGACATCCCAAGGATACATAGACGTCCAGATAATGCCAACATGTCGGTTCCCTCTTCTGCGCTACTAATCTTTCCTTACTGCAGGTTCCTGAACCATTCCAGTTGTTGTCCTTCTGTCTGCACATCGCCAGAGGAATGACCTATTTGTCTGACATGAAGTTCGTCCACAGAGATCTGGCAGCCAGAAACTGCATGTAAGCGAGGCCGGCACATCGCTCATTCCATCGAAATACGTCAAACTCCCTTTTGATGAAGACCAATTTAATATTATCCTCTCCAAATTCATTATTTTATTGAGAATTGGCGGTAACGGAGAGCAAAAGCATACCATGTATGACTGTAAAAGACCACACTGAGAAAAACCAGGGTAGCGACGACAGTGTGATAGTTGCCGAACGGCCATAGATTAGCGGTGAAATCCCGTCAATTTACCTCAGTTAGGGTTTTTAGGCTAACTGTTCGAGGCGTCAGTGAATGAATGTTGTCAACTTAGACCTCACTAACACCATGGCTTAAGCAGAAGTGATGTTAATTGCAATATTATAGACATCTCTGATCTAGAATTACCCAAATTCTGTGTTGTCATCACGTTTAAAGGAGAAGAACACATAAAAACCATGCCAAAATCAGATGAAAGAACGTGGAAATTCATTTGCAGATATTGTCTTTAATATTTATTTCGATTTTCCCTGTCAGGAGAAAAGATTTTTGGAATATACTTTTGCAGGGTGGTTATTTGGGACCGCCTCTTGGCATATATAGTCTTTGCATAATAATGTTCTAAATGAGGATGTGATGCATGTATAATAAACGTATTTCAATGTAAATTAGTTGTTTATATTAAAATATATGCATTTAATCTGAATTATGCCAATATTTATGAATATATTAAAAATATAAATATGATCAAAACTCAGGGTGAACACATTATTAGATGAAGGGATGAAAATTCTAGTGGAAATATATTTATTACACATGTGTAACATCGTCAATTATAACATTATTACGCAAAAGGCAATATATACCAAGAGGTGATCACAAACAGCCACCACACAAATATATTTTCAAATACTCTTTTCACCTGAAAGAGAAAATGAAAATAAATATTAATATCTATAAATAAACTGTCAATTTCTTTCATCTCATCTTGGCATTGTTTTTGTGTTTTCTTTTCCTTTAAGAAACGATATAACATGAAAACAGTGCACACAGACCAATACCTTTTTTGAACTAAATCACTGGCTGTTTCATTCTCTTTTCAGGCTGGATGAAAAAATGATAGTCAAAGTAGCAGATTTTGGCTTAGCCCGGGACATCTATTCTAACAGTTACTATCGTCAGGACAAAGCGAAATTGCTGCCAATCAAGTGGATGGCTGTGGAAAGTTTGCAAGATAGAGTCTTCAGCATCTATACTGATGTGGTCATATTTTGGAATTTTACTAGCCAGTAATAGTTTGGTTAAGCTTGTAGCAATATGGTGTGTGATAAAGCAAATTAAAACCAGACCCTTACGCCCCTACGCTAACATGATCTGACCTACGGCCAATGTTAAATGTTTTCTGGGGAGTTCATTCAATTAACCAGTTAGTGGGCTTTTTGAGGCAGAAACTCCGGACATTGCGGATGATGGCTTTGCCTAGCCAGAGATTTCCGATCTCAGCGCAAAGATGGCGACTAGATCAGCCGCTTTTAATCATGCTGAATACCAACGTATACGCGAAATTACATTTTCGCTCTTGCTGGGGTTTAGAGTTGAAAAGAACGACACAATCCACGCACCTACCGAGCGGTTTTAATACCAGCGCGCTGACCGACTAAACATTACGTATTCTCGTAGCCAAAATTGAGGATCTGAATTTAATGAGATTGAATGACCATATGAATTTTGGTGCACCGGGAAGACCCTCAGGTTTTTTCTGCTGTAATTTCATTATCTTGGTAGAGGCACGTTATTTCCATTATGTCAAGACTTTTCCACCGATCAAGTAACGTTTGTTTCTCGACAAGTAAACGTGAATGAGATCCCTGTCTTCTTTACATCGTTAATTATACATTTGACATTGTTGAGGTGAAAAAGACAATATAGTTCAACATTGCCATTGTATCCTCTTGGCAAGTCAAAATAAAGCGCCTTTAATGACTTCATCTCGCTCTATTACCTCCACAGTGGTCGTATGGCGTGACGGTGTGGGAGATCTTCACACTGGGAAAGGTACCTTACCCTGAACTGGATAATGTCCAGGTACTTCCCGAACTGGAGAGAGGTGAGAGACTTCCCAAACCTGACAAATGCCCGGATGTTGTGTAAGTTCAGTTTTGATTCATGATGGATTTCGTATTTTTAAAGGCTGCTCCTGAGAATCCGTTGACGATATGTTTCAGTGTCACTCCAAAAGATACTTTGATCGAAACTCTGGAATTTTTTATGGTCACTCTGATTCATACATGTGAAAAACTTCCAGTGGGTAATATTACAAGCTTTCTTTCTAACCTTTCCTATAAGAAGCTGATTAGGATTAAATAATTAGGTAGAATGTCTGCTATAGCGAAAGGTGTTATGCGACCCGTCAAATGCAAAACTGAGCTGTTCTGTTTCTTGCATTTGGTATTCAACTAAAATTGGACAACATGCTCAGAGGTAGATGAATGCAAGAAAGTACTTATGGTGAAGACATGTGCACCACATTGTGTCTTGTGTGGTTTTTACAGATATAACTTGCTACTAAACTGCTGGCACGAAAGTCCCAAAAGTCGGCCTACATTTGCAGAGACGTGTAAAGTCATCGAAGGGGCTCTGGATGGACTGAGTGATTATCTTGACCTTGACTTGAGCAAAGACTTTCCCAAAGCCGTGGGCTTATCCGCAGGGGTAGTGTGTTCCCCAGCAGATTTGGCGGAAGTCGATATGAAAGAAAGCCTTCCTCAGACTGGCTACCCTGATTACAGGGAGACATAGATGGAGACTCAAACGGCTACCTGAAGACTAGAATTAGAGCATAGCAAATTAGAGCTTCGTTTCCGGCAAATGGGAATTAAAGATGTTTTGTTGTAGGCTTATTATACACATTGTTAATTACGGACATTGTTTATGGGAGTGCAGGTTTGATAGGTTGGCTGTATATACCTCATCACCGCTTTTCATCGAGTGTGACCTGTCCAATTTTCTCCAAGACGATATCACTGAATAAGATTGACATTATTTTTCATCCGGTGTGCCACTGTGAATGTTTCCTTGAGGTGATTTTACTATATAAGGTGGCCAGTGTGTTTCATAAGGTATGCCACGGTGAAAGTCTCCTTCAGTCAATGTATTTTTCATGGACTAAACTTCATTTATAAGAATTCGCACATGTATGTTAATCTTAGCAATTAGGAGTAAATATTTTATGCAAACATTGCATAAATACGTGTATTGATGTCAACGTTTTCTGGGCTAATATTTTACACAAATGTTGTGTAAATGTATATTAACTTATGTCAACTTAAAATACATTAGATATACACGATTCCCACCCTCCCCCCACATATCAATATTACCAATGAAAGACAAAACACAGGTATTGTATAAATGTATATTTATTAATCTCAGCTTATGGTACAATGGTAATGTGACAGACCTCATTTTTAGTTGTACCTTTAATTCATATGACATCTAAATTGTCATTAACTCCTAATTATTCTTCAACATAAATAGCTAATCAATCAAATAATCATCTTAATAATTGTGCAAATATTTCTTCGCCCCATGTAATAGCCCTTCCTCTTATTACCTTAATAAATATATATATTGTATGAACTCAAGGTTTTGGGTTGTTGCTCGCTCGAAGAAAACACGGGTGATGTCTGACAAATACGTCAGGACAGGCCCTTGATGACCCCGAGGGTAAGAGGTCGTCATATATCAAAAGTCCCTGTTGATGTGACGAGCACACTTCACGCAGAAACACGGGTAATTAGGAGGATGTATCCAGTTTCCTTGGTAATTTCATCTTTTGAAAGACTCAGGTCGCTATATAGGTTTGTATTGGTCAACAGATAATACCGTTAGAAATTAACGATGAAATTACACTGTGTGTTCTTGCTTTTGTTTTTGTGTTGACGTAAATTAAAACACTGACTGGATTATACAGTGGCTAGCTTACGATGCGATGCAAAGTAGCTAACAAGCCAAATGTAAACATGTAATCAAGTTACCGTTTTCATATCCGACCGATTTCATTCCCCACGCATCCTTCTTTTTTCTTACATATCTGTAACTGCAGTCTCTAAGATCAAAGAAAGTTTTTTCATGAAGAAGCAATTCAGCGCGATCTTTGCTTGTCGCCATGTTTAAATGTTGAACGTTACGGATTGATCAGTAGTGAATCCGTCACGATCTTTCTGCCCGGGCCTAAACATCATCGGTTCGCAAGCCATCTGCCCGACCCAGTGGCCTAGCACGAAGTTGGCTTCGGTGAACGTTTGTACATTTCACCGTTTGTCACAATATCGGAACGGATTTCGTTACGGTCCCTGGATCGATTACCGTGCCTAGTGTGAATGTAGCTTTACCTGTGTAAAACCAGGCATACGGTGCAGCACGATTCCAGTGCTGTGGTGGTTCAGTGTTTCCAGTCTGCCTAACACGGGCGTGTCCGGCCTTGACCAATTCCTGGATGGGGATCAGCCGATCCACGGCTACAGCGACGACTGAAGGGGGCAGCAACCAGGCCTGTTGCCAGTCAGATAGAAGCATACACCAAGCCAGACCAGTCCCAGAAGGACCGGGTGCCACCAACTAAATTCGTATTCTTTATTGTAATCAGTGCTTCTTCTTATATTTCGTTTTATTGTATTTTTTTCTATATGAGTATCCTAAACTGTTGAAACCGAATTACCTTTTGACTTTGCTGTTCTCTCCACTCCCCTGGAACCCGCATGGTGAAGGAGGTACTGCTTATTCAGTCGTAAAGGTGACGTACCACTGTCCATTACAGTTATACAATATTCCCACCAGAATTCCCTTACTACAGCGTATCTAGACAGAAATATTCTGTTTATTAGTTATTCAATATGCAAAATAAAGAATGATTTAAATTAAATGTCATTACCCAATAAAAGCGTAAATACCTGTCATCATTTCCCAACATCTTTGCTTGCAAAAAAAAAAAAATAGAAATTGTTTTAAAAGCTACGTACTCTGGACTATGCTTTCAGAACTTTCTCTGGGTTAGAGCATATATCCTATTCGCGGAAGCTGTCACCCTATCACTCCTTAAGCTTCATGCTAATATCGGAAAGAGCACGTGCTAATCCGCAGATCACGCTTTTTATTTGTGTATAATTTAGTCCTATCTATGCTTACTTACCGTTACCAAGAGATGATCTTCCTGTTTTAATTTCATGCAAAATACATAATGCTACAGATGAAACCTGGTATTAAATCTAGATCAGTGAAGTCAGCATTTAACTTCGCGTAATTTGATAGATACTGATCATAGTACACCATGTGACCTGTTTTGTGACACCGTCTGATGATTGTTATCTGTCCTGTGTAGTAAATATATATCTGCGCACTAGTCACGTGTAACGGTTTTCTGTCATGTGTGGAAGAAGTACATACATGTCTGTATATGTATATCTGTACTGTGATTTGCCTCGAAGTCGTTCTATCCTGTACAGTATTTCAACAGACTTGAGCTACGCAAGGCCGAGTATAACATTATGCTGTGGTTCTGCGCCTTGTTGATCGCCACAGTCAATGCATTCATAGCACCATCACTCGATAATGAGATTCCCTCAGTCCTTAACAACAAGCCTGTCATCGGTAAGTGTCCACATACAAAATATCCACCTATATTTTGACTGATACAGTAGACAGCATATAGTCTGCACAGTGACCTACTTTTTGGGTTAGTACAGTCTCCACATTCAACGCGTGGCGCTCCCATTAATTATCACAACGAATACTGTGCTGGATCTAAAGGGGGCAGGGGTGGTGGTGGTGATGTGACCCAACAGAATCCAAATTGTGTTGTGCCACAAGTCATCCACTGAGTCTGTTTGTTCAGCGTACCGTGCAGCTATATGCCTATCTCAGACATGACATTTGCACTCCACACCCACGCCCCCTGCCCCTTCCCAACACACCCACACATAAATACCTCTCCTAGTAGCTCCACATCTCCGCTTCACTCCATATCCTTCTACCCTTTTAAAAAACAACTCGGTCCCAGCTTCAAGCTATTGTTGTCTATAACACCTCATTGTAACGAACGGAAACCAATGCTTGTTACTGGTCTGCCCCAAACTATCCCAACCGGTGTATACTGATTACGTTACAGTGCTGATTTCCTTTTTCTTTGTCGCTTGGAACGTTACATAATTAGGTAGTGTCTGCAAAGAGCAATGAAGCGTCAAATGGGGGAAAGGCATCTTGATTTTGGGAAGGACTTTTGGGCTGACAGTAAAGGCCCCATTTGTTCATAAATGAGGACACCGTTCTCTCCCAAAATGAGGCTATTGACCCTTTATACAGGAATCGAGCACCACCTGAAGTTTGCCATTTTGAGACTTTGTTCATAACCTTTCTTTTTGAATGATTATCCATCACCCAGGTGTACACAATAAACACAAGGCTTTACTTATTCATTTATTTATATATTTATTTATTTGATTTATATTTCACTCAAGAGCCTCTCACCAATGCAGTCGTTGCTCAAGTTCAAGTCTCATGCTGGCTTCCTCACCCCCACCCCCGGTCGTATACGTGGGAAGGTCCGAGGACAACCATTAAAGTGAAATATTCTTGTGTACGGCGTAAAACACCACACAAATCAGTCCAAACTGATTGTGTTCAACGCTGTGTTCAAGATAGTTTCACTTAAATATCTGACGGTGGGTGGGATAGGAGGGGAAACTGCCACCATATACGCCTTCCGTGCTTGAAAACCTCTGGCTTAAAGCCACAGCCGAAACAGCGAGAGCTGGATTTGAACATGGGACCTTATTGGTCAGTTTCTGATTTTAAACACCTGTGAACGCGTCGTTTGACTTGGTGTATACTGTCTTCTTTTTCCACCATGGGATACTCTCGTATCTACCCCTTAACTGGACTGAATGTAATATTGCCATTTTCTTCTTCGAAGGTGTTCTTGCGCATGAAACATCTGGGTCGTTCATGAAGTATGGGGACAGCCTGATTTTCTCCGAGTATGTAGAGTTTCTGCATACGGGTGGTGCCAGAGTTGTAGCTATCAGGTGAGTTCAGTTTAGGCAAATTTCCGATAATATTGACCCAGCGAAGAATAAATTCCATGTGTTGTGATACCGTTAAACAATAATAATGGCACAAACTATGGATGTCTCATTTTTATGTCAGTTGTCTCAACAAACTGATAAATTAATACATTAATACATTCTTTCATTTACATTCATAAAACTGTTAAATGAACACGTTATGAATTGTGCTATATCCACATATTAATTAAAGCATGTTCGGATCAGTCAGTTGGAAATACACTACCACGTCCTATCTAAAAGTAAGACATTATGTACATACACATTTCAGTCATAACGGGAAGTGATCATACATGTTTGAATTATGTCTTGTCGGCATATATAATTATCATACACTGACGTCCGATCTGGGCCATCAAACAAACCAGATACCACAGCGCAGTCTCCTCTGTACATCCGCAATCTGCTTAATAGCTTCACGGTTTAGTTAGCATATATTTGCTCGGAAACAGTGAGACCTTTAGCTGATAGAGCAGTGCATATGATATTACTCACTATTTTTCACGATTTCCAGGATGGGCTGTGGTACACCACACAAATGTACTGGTACTGATGCATAACGTGTCCGCCAGCCATCCATCTTCATTATATCAAGCCAGACACTCTTTGTATCGCTACGCATCTGTGACTAAAACGTAGCTATAGGCGAAGTATCTGGCTTGAGAAGATGAAGATGCCAGTCAATGGGGCAAAGTAGAATACAGGCTACCAGCAACCAGGTCAGACCGAATATTGGTAGAGCCGCTCACTATAATGTCGCAAAGATCGTTCGTTCAAATCCCAACAAGAGCACCCCATCGCCATTAGAACTGTCACTAAAGTACATATTCTAAGACAGGGCAAAAGGTTGAGCAGTAAATCATTAAGCCCTACATGGTTGTTTGATGTTTGATGTCGCGAGGCTTGTACAAGTCGATGGCCTAGGAAAGCATAATATTAACATTGCGTCTCATTCAACTGACAGATTCGTTTCCTAAGTGTATTAAATTACATTTCGATGAAAATAAATGCATATGTTGCTAGATGTAGCGTTATCCGGTATGGAAAGCATAAAAGTCAGCTCCAGATTCTTTTATATTCAGATGCAAAATACTTTCTGCTGATGATATCCTCACGTCAGAAGTAAACAAAAAAATGACTGCTTGTGTCTTAATTTCAGAATTAATGAGTCAATGGGATATTACGAGGCGTTGTTCAAGTCCATCAATGGGTAAGGAATGTATCAGTGGTGTAGAATACAGCAAGATCTTGTTCGTCTATGCTGCCCAAGTGTAAATCTGTTGTCTGTGTAGTGGACCAACTGAAGGGTCCTTTTTTTGCCTTTTATGTGTATCCTTTGTAAATATGCAAATTATAAGCAAATTATTATTATTATTATTATTATTAACAAGAGATGGAAGGAATATTCTAGAGACATTATTTTGTGCAAGAACGGAGGTATAACAATTATAGCAGGTTCAATACTGCCTTTAAAATCCTTCGAAGTATCAATTCTTTGTATACAGAAACATTTTTGCATGACGCACCTTTGCCTGAACGAATTCACAACAAAAAGACAAAGGAACATCGTTTCCGATAGACGTCTTTCATTGAGAGTTTTTCCCCACGATGATTTTTCGAGCAATATTTGCCAAATTGTCCCGTGCAACTTAAAAGAATAGATGAACAGGCATGGCTTGCTGTAAAGTACCTTATTCTGAATGTTTTACTGTATGAAATAATGCAGATTTTCTGGACGAATTAAATATAACATTACCATCGTATGCGTACAAATCGCTAGTATTGTACGTCTCGAGGCCTCTTTGGCCGAGGTAATTAGCGCGCTAACGCAGCACAATGACCAAGGAGCCAGCTCATGCTAGCTTCCCCTCCTGCTATATAAGTAGGAAGGTCGTAAGTTTTCTCCGGGCACTGCCCAGTTCCCTCCCACCAAAATGATGGAGCCGTCGTATAAGTGAATTATTCTTCAGTGCGGGGTGAAACACCTATCAAATAAATAAATCACATATTCCTACAATACATTCCTACAGGCTTTTTTTGGTGAAATCGTGATATAGAATACATAATTGAAATCGCTTTTTAGGTATTCAGATATGCATGATATTTGATGGTCTACGTCAGATAATGTTCAACTGTATTTCCAGGAAAAAAAACAGTGCGGTCTTCTTTTGCAGCGTTCTCTTTCCAGGAGGCTCCCTATCTCTGACGACATCAAGTTATGCAAAAGCTGGAAAAATTATGTTTGACTTAGCTATGCAGGTAATTTATTTATTTATTTTTCCATTTATTTATTTATTTATTTATTTCATTGGTGTTTAACGCCCTACTCAAGAAGTCTTGAGGTCATGAGCGTGCTTAATTGGAGGATCCTGAATTTCCACGAGTGAACCACCGCCCTTTGCCCAGATACCTGGCAAAAATTCAGAATTAATACCGCAGCCAGAGAAGCAGCTGGATTCGAGCTCTCGACTGCGATGGTGTAGGAAGACAGAGCGCTTTAACTGTCTGCCTTTTGTAAGCTGATTACAAATCCAAATATTCTTTCATTAACCAATGTTTTAATTCTCCTCCCTGAAAGTACCGATTGGTTTTATTGTAAAGATGGTAAACATCAATGTTTCAATGCCCAGGATAAGTCTCGTTCTTAACCTCTTGAGTAAAACTTTTGAAATATGTGCTGAGTATAACCTTTGAAACATCTGCTGATTTAAGCTTTTGAAATGTCTGCAGACTAAAGACTTTGAAATATCTGCAGAGTAAAGCCTTCAGAACATCTCTACAGTAAACCTCCAGAATATTGGATCATTAAAACCTTTGGAACATCCCCCCAATAAGACCTCTAGAATGCTTAGAAAAGCTACATAAGAAATAAAACCTCAACCCTTCGACTCACTGAACAATGCAAGTATTAGGTACAAACGCATGTAACGAACTTTCGAAGCATCGTTTTGTCCTTTCATAAAAGATTCGCCTTGTTTCCACGCAAGACTTGTAACATGGTGAAATACATATACTAAAAACAATTACCTAGATCGCAAAGTAGATTTTAAATCTGGAAATGCTTCATTATCTTAAAAAAGGTTTCAACCCTTGTACTATGAAGATAAAAGAAGTGTACTCTTCATATCCTCCTCGATGTCCTAATGCATGTATAAAACGCATTTAAGACTTCTTTAGTTTTTTATTTCAAGCGCTGCCTTTTATGTGTTTCACATAGGCTAACAAAAATGGCGATTACTTCCCTGTTTGGGGAACCTGCCTGGGATTTCAGTTTCTGTCATTCTTGGTGGCAGAAGAAAATCTCCTCACGACGACAAATGCGGCGAACCTGCCGCTACCCCTCGACTTCGTTTCTCCTGGTAATACGATATCACTTCCCCAGTTTTCAGTAAAAAGACTTCTTGCCGACTGACGCATATAGATGGTGCAAATATACAATCAGAAGAGTCTTAGGTTAAATCCGTTGAGGGATGAGGGGTTGCCTTTCCGTTGATCTAATGAATTCACCCGTTCCTGGTAACGAATTAATCCATTCCTGATAAGGAATTAATCGGTTAGATAAAAGGAAGGCAATTTGCATCTCTCAAAATAACGGATTTAATGGAAGATATCTTTTAGTGTAGCCTGACATTGATATCCAACAAAGGTTTTTAAAAACACGTATTATAACACTAATTAAGATCATATGTATAACGTTACTCTCTCCCATTGGTGACATTTGATTGGTGACTTGGGTCCGGCAAGCCGGATTGTCCATTGCTCTCCTATAACATACACAAGCTCTACGTTACCATTGAGTCCGCAAATTGTCTTTGCAAAGGCGGGAATGAACAGTTTGAATCCAACTTACTTTAAGCGGGTAACGTTCCTCATTAAAGTAATTTTTAAAAGAATTATTCAATGATCGTTTTTTCTAATGTTTTGAAATAATATCCGCCATTGCAGGGCCTATTAAACAGCTCGCTTTTGTGCTACTGGTATAATAAAATTATGATTGCCAAAGTTGTATAATGATCAAAAAAAATAAATAATGGCTTGATTGTTTTAGCTTACAAGGACAGTGAAATATACGGAGGTGCCCCGTCAGATGTCATTGACATTTTAGAGCAGGAGAACGTCACCGACAACGATCACCATTACGGCATCACGCCCCAGGTGAGATTTCCACAGGGAATACAAGAGATCTGGATAAGCCATACTAGTCTAGAGCCTTGTTAGCTTGTTCAGCCCTTAATTTGAGATGTACCAGGCGAAGATACCCATAAGGAAGTGCTAAATCATATTTACAGCACAATGGGACATACCAACAGCTTGTTTGTCCGGTACACATCCAAGGCGATCTGAACTGTCTGAACTGTATGTTATGTCAGGTTGTCTGCGGCACACACAATAGATAGATACATTGAGGCTGACAGCGGTTCTCCCACAATGAAATTCTGCCATACTGTGACCAAACGAATGTTGAAACACACACTAAATGCTTGATAAGCATTCAAGAAAGCGGAAAGATATTGGATTACAAATCTACATGCTATTCTCAACATATAGTGAGATTTCACAATGAAAAAATAACCTGTGGAGTCAAGCTAGTGCTAAAAGCCAGTAATAACACAACAGCCAAATTGCTTCCGTTTTTTTTTTCCATATTCCCAGGTTTTCGGTGAGAATCAGAAACTAAGCGATTTCTTTACGGTTTTGTCTACAAACCAAGATCGAGATGGCAAGGTGTTCGTGTCTACCATTGAAGGTAGGTTGACAAGTGTTACATTCGTTACTGCATGATTGTACATTTATGGTGATCTTTTGAATCCGGTAAAGGTTCATGAAGTACATATTTATTTATTTATTTATTTGATTGGAGTTTTACACCGTACGCAAGAATATTTGACGTTTGTGTATGATTGCGTGTATTAAACGTGATAACAACACAGCATTTTGAGTAATTTTAAACTTGTAACGTGTAATAACTTGCAATAAATATCACTGCAAGTTTTTCCCTCATCCTGCCATGGTGCCAGGGAGCGTGTAATTTGTTAAACATTTACAGGAACAGTTGGAATGAAACCTTAATTATGGTGATTGACAAGATGGCCTATTTTGCCAGTCACGTGTGACCATTTGCCAACTGTCACATGCACTATTGCCGTTTATTCTGGGTTTATTCTCTACGCCTTAGTATTTTATATTAAACTGGTACGAAAACAAGAAGAGTCTTAAAAGAGTTGTCTTTCGGGCGAAGAAGCGTTAAGTATACAGGTTCTTTACAGAACCATATTAGTGAGTGATATTATTTCTGAGCTGATCCGAGCGCTGCACCTAGTCCAGAATTCCACTGAATACGTATTGCAATGTAAGATTCAATAACAAAGATGCCCTATAACTTGTGGCAAAATGCTTTTATGTTTCGTTACAGGCAAAGAATATCCCGTGTGGGGCTCTCAATTCCACCCAGAGCAGTCCTACAACTGGAATCCGGGATACAGCTGGATCCACAATAGCAATGCTGTGAAGATTACTCAGTACTTAGCCAGTTTCTTCGTGGATAGAGGTATGAGAATAATTGAATAACCAGTCGCTTATGATTTACCTTACTTTGTTTCACTTGTGTGCATTTACGTGAAAACATTAATTCTTACCTCGGTCTACCAGCAACCTGTGCTTGGCCGTGGGTTTCCCCGCGCTCTGCCAGGTTTCCTCCTATCATTATGTGGCTGCCGTCATTTAAGTGAAATATGCACGAAGGCGCATGTAATTTGTAAATAATTCTAGAGATGACGATACTTCGGATTTCGTCATATATATATATGAAGAATCACCCAGCCACAGAAGTTTATAATAAGTTTTGTTAATCGTACACATATATAGTTAAACTTGGTTGGTTTGGATCGATATATTCTTTGATTAGACGTCTTTCACTTCTTTACAGCACTCAGAATGAATCCAGAACCTTTATAGTGCTTGTTCTCCACATGTAGAACTGTACACATTCTGCCTGCCTAATTAAAAAAAACCTAATACCCGAGGTTAAACTTATGTAACCTAATATATATTATATATAATATAACTTAATATATATTGTTTTCTTTCAGCACGAAGAAGCAGGCACTCATTCCCCGATCAAGAATCCGCTCTTTCCGCCATGATTGAAAGTTATCCCAGATTTTATCTCAAATCACTTGAACCCTTTCAATCTATATACGCGATTAACTGTACAATATCGTAATAGAATGTTTGGGACTGAATAAAACATGAACGCTTTATTCAGGTCATGTATTTTGAAAGACTTTTTCAGTAGATGCGGGTATGGAAAGGCTTGGCTATGGCAGTGAAAAATAATGCGACAAAACACACTTGACTACATTATACCAGCTTTCGGAGAATACTTCCCCCCATTTTCATGACCTTCGAGATGAGAAAGGTATTCTCCGAATTCAAGGCTAGTAATATAGGATCATGTAGTATCAAGTGTGTTTTGGTGCATTATTTCTCACTACAAATACTTGCACATGTTTACACTTAATGAACCAGTACCAAAATCACCATCATTTGGAAATGTGCATATAAATAAAAACCTTAAAAATATTATGTGTATTCCAGAACATTTATAAATGTTGTGTTTTATTTATGTTTGAAAAGACGCTGGTTTATTCTTTTAAGGGTCAAGTTAGATGTAGTTCTTGACAAATAAGAGGATATTTATTTTTTATTTGATTTATTTGAATATCTCACTTATACTACGGCGGCCAGCATCATGGCGGGAGGAAACCGGGCAGAGCCGGGTGGAAACCCACGACCATCCACAGGTTGCTGGCGTGCCTTCCTACGTACTTCTGGAGAGGAAGTCAGCATGACGTCGAGTTGAACACACAGCGACCGCATTTGTGAGAGACGCCACCTCAGCCATGGAAGCCCCCCAGATTCACATGACATTTAAAGTAGTGAAATATGTTTCAAACGTACTCTAAACCGATGGTCGGAGTAATATTTATACTAACTCATATTCACCACGCAGTAATGTGGACAGTACCCTGTATATAACCCCTATTTATGGCAATAAATGAAGGATGTACATCCACAGGAATTTCTTCTCTATCAGAAAAACACTATATTCCAAACAGATGTCGTAGACAGCATTTTCCAAACAGACAGTCGTAATCTCCAACAAGCTTCCCTTACCGCCGTAAAGGAATGGGCAGTAGCCATGCATGAGTTTAAACTCACAGTTAATCAGTAAAATTATGCATACTTAAGTAAATACTCATGGCATGTTCATTCCTGTTCATAATGACATCACGTTGGACTGATTGTTTTTAAAATTTGAAACTGGACTTGACGGTCGCGCGATGTAAATGTGAAGTCACATGATTTTTACACCGCAATGCAGTCACGTGATATGCTAAGTCACATGACATGACTTGCAAGTTACAAGCGTGATGGAGTTGGACATGCGACAGAGGAAAGTCGTCATTGTTGTAGCCGTTTGTGTTCTGTACTTCAGTAACCGTGGGGCGCTAGCATTAAACAACCGACCAGTTATAGGTAAACAAGATAAAAAAAAAGTGAAAAAGCGAATTAATACAACGTGTAAATCGGAACACATCGGACGCCCTATGAATGTTTACGTGACTGTTTACCCTGTGCTGTTGAGTTCTGTGCTGTTGAGTTTACACTGTGCTGTTGAGTTTTACCCTGTGCTGTTGAGTTTACACTGTGCTGTTGAGTTTTACCCTGTGCTGTTGAGTTTACACTGTGCTGTTGAGTTTTACCCTGTGCTGTTGAGTTCACACTGTGCTGTTGAGTTTTACCCTGTGCTGTTGAGGTTACACTGTGCTGTTGAGTTTACACTGTGCTGTTGAGTTTTACCCTGTGCTGTTGAGTTCACACTGTGCTGTTGAGTTTTACCCTGTGCTGTTGAGGTTACATTGTGCTGTTGAGTTTTACCCTGTGCTGTTGAGGTTACATTGTGCTGTTGAGTTTTACCCTGTGCTGTTGAGTTTACACTGTGCTGTTGAGTTTTACCCTGTGCTGTTGAGTTTACACTGTGCTGTTGAGTTTTACCCTGTGCTGTTGAGTTCACACTGTGCTGTTGAGTTTTACCCTGTGCTGTTGAGGTTACACTGTGCTGTTGAGTTTACACTGTGCTGTTGAGTTTTACCCTGTGCTGTTGAGTTCACACTGTGCTGTTGAGTTTTACCCTGTGCTGTTGAGGTTACATTGTGCTGTTGAGTTTTACCCTGTGCTGTTGAGTTTTACCCTGTGCTGTTGAGGTTACACTGTGCTGTTGAGTTTTACCCTGTGCTGTTGAGGTTTACCCTGTGCTGTTGAGTTTACACTGTGTTCTTGAGTGTTGTAAGAGTCCAGTTGTTGTTGCAGATTCATGACTTTCATATTTTCCATCAACTGATGCATATATGAACAGTTATGACTTGCAGGTCATCAATTTTGAGTGAAATATTATAGCTCAAAGTCACAGGCGCTTGGAACCGACCAGTAAATCAATATATGATTCCCTAGCATAGTATAATAACCCAGGTTTTGATAATATCCAAGGATATCATATATTGTAGCATTTTATCATTATACTATCCCAGGGTATCATGTATTGTAATATTTTATTTTGCTCTACTGGGCAACAACAGGCTCAATGAAATCGATCAATTAACAATTTTGACTTTTTATCGACTTACAGTTATACTTGACTTGTGCCTTGTCTCTTTGCATATTGATACTGTACATATCAGTACTAAAGGAGAGCTGTAGTGTGATACTTTTATGTACCATTGCATGCCACGTAGTCATTCAGTTCCAATTCAAGGATAAAGAAATAACAACTAAAGTTTTTTTAGCTCAAAGTCTGTCACAAGATTTTTCATGTGAAAATGGTTCTTAAATGTATGTCACGGTTCTGAGCCAATATGTATTTTCCAGAATTTCAGTTACATATGGATAATTGTTGGTAGACCTAATTTATCCTGTGTCTGCATATATCTGCTTGTTATGTAACAAGGTTCAGTTGTATGTATTGATTTATGCACAGATGTCCCAATCATTGCCAAAAACAGTTTGTTTGTTCTTATCTATTGAAAAAACAATGTGCTTTCTCTCCTTATAATAGTGTTATTGAAGTCAGTAATAGTGTTATTGAGGTCAAGATGCATTTTACAACTGTTACAACATTTAATGAATGAGTTCACAAAAAAAGATTCATTTATTTATTTGATTGGTGTTTTAAGCCATACTCAAGAATACCCATAACCATGCTGATTGCTGGCAGATCTTCTCACATACGGCCAGAGAGGAAGTCAGCATGAGCAGGACTTGAACTCACAGCGACTACATTGGTGGGAGGCTTTGGGTCATTGCGCTGCAGTAGCGCACTCACCAAGCCTCACAAGAAAAGAAACATAGAATACTGTGAACATAAAATCATATTTACTATTATGTAAACACATTATTTATTATTAATAAGATCTATCATAGGGGGCCTCCGTGGCCGAGGGAGATAGTGTGAAGACATGGCATTATGACCCCGTGCCTCTCACCAGTGCATGAGTTCAAGCCCAGCTCATGGTGGCTTCCTCGCCAGCCGTACGTCGGAAAGTCTGCCAGCAACCTGCGGTCGGCCGTGGGTTTCCCCCGGGCTCTGCCTGCTTTCCCCTGACCGTAATGCTGGCCGCGGTCATATAAGTGAAATATTCTGGAATAAATTTGTAAATAAATATGTCATGTGAAAGCATTTTGAAATGCACACTTGGTTGTAGGAGTGAATCCAGTGACATGTAAATTTTATGCTTTAATTATTTATTTATAATGCAGGAGTACTGAGTCAGACTTCAGGCGATGATTACAAACCATATGGTGACAGCTACATCCTCTCTTCCTATATCAAATACCTAGAGTCCGCAGGGGCCAGAGTTGTCCCGATTAGGTAAGTACACAGAAGAAGATCCAAGTGCAAGTTAGCCTGCTCGAGGACAAAACAGGAAAATGTGCTCTTATTTACGCCCCCAGTTTCTCTAGATTTTTCATAAATCTTGCAGTAAGTTGGCAATAAATATTTACCTGTTAGAGGTGTTTTGCATCAGGGTAAAATTCTGATGTTTTTATTTTTCAGTATGTACATGTACCAGTAAAGTACTGTTAAGTGCATAATTGTAAATGACTTTAAGACAGTTAATAACAGTAAGACAAATGTCACAAACATGACAAAATATTCCGTTCCTGTCTGCTTGGTTTTTATATGTTGATATTTTGTTTCTGAGGCCTGTTTTTCGCCTGTGCTTCTGCGCTGCTTTCAGGGTGTTTTGACAGCTGTTGTCAGGTCTGTAACACCAGACACGATGTTTTAGCAAACTATAAATTAGCACATTAGGCCATTTTAATGAAAGAAAGAGTTCCATGAGTGCTGGTTTATTTAACTTTCACATGAATGACTATTCCAAATTCTTATGCACAGAAGAAACCATTTTATAAGTTCCTGATTTACTGGAAGCTTCGCTTATGTTGTTTTAATCTGACAATGTGCACAGTGTATACCAAGCCTGACTTTATCATTCATAGTAATGTTTGAGAGGTTATTTACATAATATCGTTGATTTATTTTACAGAATCTACCAAAATGATGATTACTATAAAAACATCTTCCAGTCTATAAATGGGTAAGCATGAGGTATTTTTTGGTGTTGGCCACACATTACTTGTCAGACACATCTTTGTCAATCCCTCTATGATTTAAGAAGCATCCGTTCTTCATCAGAAAGACAAGAAATGTTACGTTGGTGGAGTCTGTGACCTGTGTTGTAGAATCAATAAATGGAGAGTACCCCTGATAAAGATAATGACCTCAAGCAAGTTAAGCAGTTCATGAAGCAATATCCCAAATTTACAAGACAATAGCCAGTGATCTTGCTCCAATGGCAGACATTGTCGAGCATTTATTCTTCTACTTGTTTGTAAATTATACTCACCGAGTGAAGTACAAGTGGTGACAGTTGTCCATCCCGTTGTCCAAATTCCCATCAAGCAAGATAATACATACCAATGCGGTGTTCATCAACA
Organism: Acanthopleura granulata; assembly: GCA_016165875.1. Classification (NCBI taxonomy): domain Eukaryota; kingdom Metazoa; phylum Mollusca; class Polyplacophora; order Chitonida; family Chitonidae; genus Acanthopleura; species Acanthopleura granulata. Next base: position 85,805 of record JABBOT010000002.1, on the reverse strand, counting down.
TTGTCGCTATGACTGGGGTCGACTAGGTTCATGTTTAGCCTGAAGTGTAAGAAAGCTTTTTCGTTAAATTCTGGGAAGCTTTGTTTTTCACTGCCTCTCTCAGACCAAAATTATTTTTTTAATAGTTAATTTTTTTGATTGGTGTTTTATGCCATACTCAAGAATATTTCACTTATATGACAGTGGCCAGCATTATCATGGGAGGAAACCGAGCAAAGCCTGGGAGAAACCCACAACCATCCGCAGGTGGCTGGCAGACCTTCCCACGTACGGTCAAAGAGGAAGTAGACCAAAACATTTGGCATTGTCTACATTGACTTGTATATGGCCTTGTCTGTATTTCTCTTTCAGTGTGTTATTCCCTGGAGGAGGGGTAAATTTGACAACATCAGGTTATGCTCAGGCAGGCAGGATTCTCTTTGACTTAGCCATAGAGGTAAGTGGAATTAGTGTCCATTTGAGACATCATGGTTGCCTAATTTGCATATGCAATATGAAATTTTGGGATACCTACATACCATTTACCTACATTAATAGATTCCTTCCTTTATATTTAGAAGACATCATTCACATTTGGCGTCTCTAAAAGCTGAATGTTGTTATCCCCAGTTATTTTCATTATAAAGTTTACGGTCATAATGTTACAAAAGTGCTCTTGTAGCTAAACAAAATAAACATTTGAATATCATGTTTCATCACATTGATAACAATTTTTCAGATTTATCATCTGCTTATGTATGTATATGTTGATATGTCTTCTGTCACAAATGTTTTATTATGATGAACACCTGATGCAGATAGATCATATAATACAGGTGTGAGTGTTTTTACATTACGTACATTAGTCTCACAACATTGGCAATTTAGGATATGTAACGTGTGGATTTGAATTATGAAATTCCCCTGGAAATACCCAGTTTCAGATCTTGATTTGTGGAATTATGTCACGTTTCAACTCTATGGCTATGGATTGTTATTTGGTTGTCAATTTGATATATATTTTTTATCTTTATATCAGTATTTAAATTACCTGTAAGAATTTTCCAGAGAACCAGAATGAAATAGTTCATCTGGCTTATGATTAAAATGTTCAACAATTTGGAAACAGGCAAACAAAGGCGGGGACTTTTTCCCTGTGTGGGGAACCTGCCTGGGATTCCAGTTCCTGACAGCTCTCGTTGCAAACAAAGTACTGCTGGGCCACTTTGATGCTGCCAACTTGCCACTGCCACTTGATCTTGTTTATCCAGGTAATACTTGAAAATCTTTGCTCAGTGTAGAATGGATAATTTCTCAAGAAGGCATTTAGATAACTGTAACCTTTGCAGAGAAAATTAACCACATTCTTCGTTAGACAAACCCTGATCTCCATTATTACCCACAATTTCTGATAATTAAAATATTTATATTTAAGGAACAAAAGATTATCATTTACATTGAATTAATTCTATTTTTACTTCTTTCTTCTTAATTCTTTTGTTTCCCAAGATTACCAGAAGAGTGAGATTTTTGGACAGGCACCACAACAAATTATTGATGCTTTGAAGACGGAAAATGTCACAGCCAACTACCATGAGTTTGGTATCACTCCAGAGGTTAGTACTAACTGCAGTGGGTAAACAAAACTAAATATATGTTGTAGACATTGGTTGTGGTTTATTCAAATATCAGCTACAGTGATTGCTGATGAAATAAATTGTTGTGAAAAAAACATTTCAGAAATTTGTGTCCTGTACTGACTACTGATTGTAAACAAAGTAAGGAAGCCTTTGTGGTTGACAGGGCTAACAATGACTCAGGTGTCTCTCACCAGTGTTGTCACTCTGAGTACAAGTCCAGCTTACGCTAGCAACCTGAAGATGGTCGTAGGTTTCCCACGGGCTTTGCCCGGTGACCTCATACCATAATGCTGTCTGCCGTCGTATAAGTGAAATGTTCTTGAGTATGACGTAAAACACCAATCAAATAAATAAATAAATAAAGGCTTGACAGTTAAAGTGTTTCTCTTTTCAGGTGTTCACAAAAAATGATGACCTGAGAAACTTTTTCAGAATCCTATCAACAAACAAAGATCGAAAAGGGAATGTATTTGTGTCAAGCATGGAAGGTTTGTATTAATTACTTAATGATTTGGGATTTTGACTTAAAAGACAAACTCCATGTATTATTGTACAATGACATTGTATTTCCGTTATGTTTGGTTAAAAGGGAATAACATTGTCTCTTCAAATATCAATAACAGGTTTCATTTAAAAAAAATCCAGAGTCCTGAGGTTGGCTTTGAGGTTGGGTAACATCAAGGACTGCTTTGCGCTTGACTGCATGGAACTGCTAAGCACAGTGCCCTGTTGGCTCAGTGTCATCAACTCCTGCCTGTGGTGGGGGGTTGAGAGGGGAAGCATCACAGGCGAAGTATTTATGTGCTGCTTATGTGAAGCAGGACGATCGCCAGTTTTTTGTCCATTTCACGTGGTTTCCTGCAGGATTTGTTTGGTTTCGTTAAGCAATATTCCAGGTCATCCTCATGTTATTGAATAGTGATTATTTAGTAACGCCACAGCATAAAACCCCGTTCAACCCAGGTCCTCACTTTTAATCAGAAATTTCCTCAACCCCTAAACTTGAGAGCCATTGTATGAATGAAAAGAAAAAGGTCATATTATTTATAAAACAAATAAATCAGGTGATTGGGCTATGCCAAATAATATCACCTCTGTTAATGGTCTAAATTCTTACCCTCTAAGCTAACAGAAACAGTATGTATTAAATACAGAAACCAGAACCACTGCCTTTGTTATTATTTATTTATTTGATTTGTAATATAAGTGGTACTGAAGAATATTTCACATATACAACAGTGACCAGCATTAAGGTGGGAAGAAATGAGACAGAGCCCAGGGGATACCCATGACCATCTGCAGGTTGCTGGCAGACCTTGCCACATACGACTGGAGAAGAAGCTAGCCTAAGCTGGACTTGAACTCACAGGGTCTACATTGGTGAGAGTGCCCTGGGCCATTATGCTGCACTAGCATGCTGACCCCCTGGGCCATGTCTGTGTTATGTGTATGTGAGACAATTTAATAACACCTATATTACTGGTCCATATGCTGTACCTCTATGTTACCAGCACTCAGTATGTATTAAATACAGGAACCAGCTTGATTATTATCTGGATGATGTCAGAAATGAACACCTTTGCTGAATGGTTTAAATTCTCTCCATCTAGATTATCAGTACTGAGTATGTATCAAATACAGAAATCAGAATGACTGCCTGTGTCATGTGAGATGATAACACCTGTGTTAATGGTCCATATTTTGTCCATGCAGTTATCAGTGCGCAGTATGTATAGAAAATCACAGAAATCAGGGTTATTTCCTGTATGATATCTGATGTCAGGGTCATCTTCTGTATGATATCTGATATCAGGGCCATTTCCTGTATGATATCTGATATCAGAGTTATTTCATGTATGATATCTGATGTCAGGGTCATCTCCTGTATGATATCTGATGTCAGGGTCATTTCTTGTATGATATCTGATATCAGGGCCATTTCCTGTATGATATCTGATATCAGAGTTATTTCCTTTATGATATCTGATATCAGGGCCATTTCCTGTATGATAACTGATATCAGAGTTATTTCCTGTATGATATCTGATATCAGGGCCATTTCCTGTATGATATCTGATATCAGAGTTATTTCCTGTATGATATCTGATATCAGGGCCATTTCCTGTATGATATCTGATATCAGAGTTATTTCCTGTATGATATTTGATATCAGGGTCATTTCCTGCATGATATCTGATAATCAGCACCTGTGTTGATTGGTCTTGCTCTCTAGGTTATAAGTTCCCTGTCTGGGGCGTACAGTTTCATCCCGAGAAGAATGTCTTCATCTGGTATGAGAAGTACAAATGGCTTCACAATGAGGATGCTATCAAAGTCACGCAATATTTTGCTGACTTCTTTGTCAATCAAGGTGAGTGGAGTGGTTGTCTTTTAACTGTCTTATTTTTGGCTTTATTGCACTGTTGCATCACATAATGAATGGCACCTGTAAACACAGATATGGCTCACAGGAGTACAGGCAACAAGCCCAGGAGGTCTCTTTCAACAAACAGTTATATATTCTTGCTCAGTGTAACATCAGCTGGTTTACATCCCCCCGTGTCCTGTGAAGTTTGACCGCACCAGTCATAACTGCTGTAATGAGAGCCAAACATATTGTTGCCAGAGTTCTTTACAAATTGCTATTTTGATACGGAGATTAATATCAATCACCACTCATTCTGCCTAACTTAAAGCTATTATTATTCTTAAGTAATTTGAACTGCCTCCAAACACCTCTGACCATGCAGAAAATCAGATGCAGACGGTATATCCAGGATAGATTTGTCATTGTTGAATTTCATACAGCTGCAGGAAATTCTCCTTTCTTTTCACACAAACTTAAATCAGTGTCAGACTTGCACCTACTTTGTCCAGATGTGACTTTCCTAAATTTGTCAAAAACCTTGGAAAGGTACAAAAACCTTTCAGAAACATTTGAAAAACACTAATGAAGTTTTAACTTCATTATTTTTTTTTAGCCCGGCGTAACCATCACTCGTTTCCAAGTGAGGACGTTGCTGCAGCTGCTGTCATAGAGAACTACAGTCCCATCTACCTCAAATCTCTCTACCCTTACGAGTCGATATATGTCTTCAATTTTACCGCAAATGACAATCGCATGAATGTTGTTAAACAGCTGTGATGACAGAATCATTTAGTTATCTACAACTGTCTATCAACGAACTGACATCACTCTGCTGGCATGATAGCAACCCAGTCTTTACACCAACCCCTTACCCTTATGGATTTTCACATACTTTTGATCACAAGCATGAACAGATTATCTGCAGCCCACAACTTCAGTGCTTACCAAAAGATAACAGAGGATGCCATTTAATATTTTTACATTGTTGACATATTTCATTTTTCTTATATGGTAGCCCAATTGTACACCTTAAAAAAAACAATTTATTTGTATAATTTTACCAAAGTTTACCAAGGGTACAATTTTACCAAAGTTGATCCAAACAAATTTTATCACCATATGGTATGAAGTGCTGTGTCCTCCACAGGAACATATTGTTGTATTTCTTGCTCAGCTCATAAGGGACCACACATGCTTGATGTATTATAGCACATTAATTTACCTTGACACACAATATATTTTGCTGATCGCTGAAAAAAAGTAGCTTTAATTTTTGTGATATCAAATCCATATTTTATTATTAACCAGTGTTTACCAGCAGAGATGACACATGCACATGCTTTTTTGGCATTTTTCTGACACATTCCCATTATTTGCATCAAATGACAGTTAATGGGATATAGTCTCATTTTACTGCACTGAGTTAATATGATAAATTGTCACCTCTAATATTTAAAGACCCATTGGGAACAGCAGTAATTACTCAGTTGAAATTTTTTTGAAATGTTCCCGATATTTTATTAGTGATAAAATTACTCAGAATTGTCTGATACTGATATTGTATTTTCATAAGTTTATTTTTCTAATGATTACATATCTGTAGCTGTTAGAATTAAGGGTAAGAATTTTTTTTAAAATATCTTGTAAAAAGTCTTAATGTAAAATTTTTTTCGTATTACATTTGTATTAAAATCTGTAAAACTTCTGTTTTAAGAATTTAGGAAAAGTCTCCACACAATGTAGGAAAGAAGACATCAGTGCCCAAAATATTCTCCAAATATAACACTTATGCACACATATATATATAGTGTACATTCATCTATTTTTATAAAAATTTTGGTGATGCATGTTCAGCATTTACTGGACTGCATATATATATTACTTAAATAAAATGTTAATTATTGCAAATAAAATATGTTGTTCCCCATGTTTTGATTCTGCCACATTCTATGTATCGTCTCATTCTAGTGTTCAGCTGAATAAATTAATACCCCTTCCTTTGGGTTGACTAAATGGGTTTCTTCTACCAGAAGAGACCACCTCGGTGGCCTGGTAGTTAGAGCATCTGCCTCCAGGTCAGGATATTCAGGTTCAAGCCCAGGTTGGATCATACAAAAGACTTCAGGAATGGTACTTGTCGCTGCCTTGCTTGGCACTCAGCATTGAGAGGTTAGAGCAAGGAAACAGGACTGGTCAGCCCGGTGTCAGTATAATGTGACGGGAGGGTGTCATTTTTGATGTCTTCAGCGTCATGTTCCAGAGGCAGCAGCACTTTGTCGGCATGGACTCGCCATGCTACAAGAAGACACACTGTATGTGCACACCAGAAGGACTCCTACTCATCATATGACTGAAACATTGTCACTGTGATTCTTGAACCTTTTCATATGTGTTTATTCAAGTATATTCTGAAGGCATTATTCTGTGTTGAGTGAAAAAATTAGACCTTTTGTGAAGCCCATTCCAACCAATGTGGTTTTGTCTCCAAAGTCAAGTTGAATGTGCATAAAGTTGCACTGAAAGTTGCTCTTTCATATGCGAAAAGGTTGAGGAATGAGGGTAAGTAGACGTTAAGTCCCAATCATTCACTCCCTCACTCAACCAGACCAATTTGACTTTCAGTCCTTCACAAAGTGTAATGTTTACGCTGAGAATCTCAGTGTTGTGAAAACAAGTGGTCAGTGATGCTTGTGAGGCTGTTTGTAATCTGTCAGTAAGGTGCCTGTATGCCACCTGTGACAAAGTTTGTCTATGACTGGCCATAGGTTGATGGTTTACTCTGGACACTCCAGTTCGCTCCGCCCAAGTGAACATTTCAGAATACGTTGTTTATAAACAACAGTTATGTCACATGTTCAAGCAAATAAATTTATGCTTAGAATAGAAGCAGGTCAAGGCAGTGGTAAGGTTTGCTGCATCCATTCAAGCTCAGCAGATGCTCTCCTGTAGTAGGCTATGTGTTACTTGTCTTTGATTACTAGCATAGTGAGATTGTAATTGGAAGACTGAAGGCAAGGAGAGAATGTCTGAAAGAAGCAACTAAACCATACCTCCCTCCTGACTCTAAAAATGTTTAGTTCTCTTAATAATGTCATTCTTATCTTAGTACAACTTAGAATCAGGGTTACTGCTAAAGTGCCATTAAGCCATAATCATTCATTCATTAGTTCATGTCAGGTTTGCCAGCAATCTGCTTATGGTCATGGGTTCCCCCCAGCCTCTGTCTGGTTTCATCCCACCATAATGCTGGCTGCTGTTGTATACTTGAGATATTCTCAAGTACGATATAAAATTGAAATAAATAAATAAATTGATTTATGTTAAGATTAAAGATAACAACTGGCTTAAATTTGAAAAGTCCAGAAATGATTGTAGCTAAAATTAACATTGTCCTATTTTTTGACAATTTTTGACGATTTATCTTGCCGATGATTTGTATTAAGTGTTGATCAACACCTCAGCTAAATCACTTCTGAGCCATGATGTGACAGCATTGGTTGGTTATGACCTCAGAATGGTTTATCAGGCACAATGTGTGTTGGCTAACTTTAGGCACTCAGTTTCCCCTTCACACGAGCCTGATCTATATAAGTGAAAAATTAAATCAAATAAATAAATGGATGGGATAGCACCAGAAAACCATCACACCTGACATAACAAACTGAATTACCAGGTTTGGAACGAAAAATATGATAACAAAGACAAAGCTTTTGATGTTCTGAGAAAAGGATGTGTATTAGGTCTTGTGAAAGATTGAACGTACAGCATGGGATGATGTGAATATGAGAAAATGAATTTATCACAGAACAAGCCTCAAATGGCATACCGATAACATCCATTCAACTGTTAATCAGATTACAGAAGAGACTGAACATAAGTTTAAGAATGGCTTAAAAATGTGGCAAACTTTGGCAACATGAGTTAAAGAAGAAGCATCAAACTGAGGTACAGTATTGATTCATTAGATACACATATTGCACAAAAAGTAACATTAACATATGAACCAGTTGAAAACATGAAAATTATACTTTTGGTCAAATATACAGACATGTATACCCAGATTCACAACACAGAATCTCAAGAATTTATATCATAGTCATTAAAGGAGTCCCGAGGCCACTGTTTATACTTCTTAAAGGGGAGATCACCGATGCTGCTAGACAGCTTACTGTTGAAAGTGTCACTTGTGAACTGGCTCAGAAGATCCTCAGCTCTAGGGTCAATCACTGCATTTATCCCCAGCTCTTCTTTCACTGCCCTGAAATTTGACAAGTCTACGAAATTCCCAGAAATTGCCAAAGACGCCTCCAGGTTCTCTACTCTATGAGGGCAGCCAGAGGGTACAAAGAGGAGATCACCTGAAATAGATATGTTGAGGAAATATGCATCAAGACATCCAACAAATAGGAAAAAAATCAGTTCAAATATATGTAGATACGGGTATATGTGCAATGAAGTAACATGTCAACCTACATAAGAATTACATATATCTAAACTCTTAGATCTTATACAGTGTATGTAAAAACTGATAAAATCATGCCCAGGGCTTTACCAATAAAAGCAGGGGTTAGTTCCAGTGTGCTTCATATCTGTATGGCATAGCTTGCCGTGGTAATTAAGGCTTACTTAGCTGAAGGCCACTGTTTCATGCAAATAAGCCCTTAATTATCATGGGCCAGTTTCATGAAGCTAAGCGTACTCCATATCCGTATAAGACTGCATCGGTGGCCTGATGGTTTGAGCATCCATCTTGAGGTAAGAAGATCCGGGATCAATCATGGTTCGAACTATACGAAAGACTATAAAAAAGGTACCTGTTGCTGCCTCGGTTGGTGCTCAGCGCCCAGAGGTTAGAGCAAAGAAGCAGGACTGGTCAGTCCAGTGTCAGTATGTCGACTCTAGTGTCTTCGGCATGACGGTCCAGTGGTGGCAGCACTTTGGCAGTAGGGACTCGCCCTGCCACAAGAAGGCTGTTCAGATATACACATTCTGACTCTGTCGTCATATGACTGAAAAACTGTTGAGTAGGACATAAAACCCAAGCATACATATCTGTATAACATACGTTGCCATGCTGGTTAAGGCTTACTTAGTTTAAGTATTCTTCGTGAAACTGGCCCTCATGACGTGTATTTTGTCGTGACATGAAGTGCACTTAGCCAAAGGCTACTTAACACTAAGTATGTGTCATGAAACTAGCCCCAAAGAAAGAAGATGTGGGCAGTAAAAAATGTATCAAAACATAAAAAAGATAGAAAAAGTATGGTAGGGTTTGAGGGTACTGCTGATAGTTTTATACCTGGTTCTAATACGCACTCCATGGGCTGAGTTAAGCTGAGCAGTGGGTGACGGTTCAAATCTGGGCTGTTCAAATTCACCTCAAACACAGGATCCATGGATGATGTATATTGAGGATAGAGAAATGGCTGATCTTCTTTCGAGAAAAATACCCATCTGGGAATAGAGACCACAGGACTGTTGTCCATTAAATGAGAAAACTCAGCAGACTAAGGTAAGTGAAATTGATTTATGGAAATGCCTGGCAGGCACTAAGGTTTTGATATGGAGGCACCTGATTGAGGATCCACTCAGACGAATTACGCATATCAGTGCATTTTAACATGACAATAATCATTTACATCCCCGATCATGTTAAAATGCACTGATTTCCCCCACTGTACAGTAAAGGAACTCGAAAGCTCCATTATAAGGACTTGACCCTTTTGTGGAAAGAAATGGTCACATTGACCTGTGCGCATACAGACAGGCTAAAATGATAAATGCATTGATTTCTTATCAAAAACATGCGTTAATTGACATTCTTTTGAAATTTTTATTGGCATTTTATAAACAACAGTATTATTACTTCTAACAACATTATTTTGGGAAGAGCAAATCATCAATATCGACAGAGTGTTAGAATAAAGAAACAAAGAATTTTTCACCTATGGCCTTATACCTCTTTCTTCCTTTGAATAAAGCCATCCAGAAGTTGGAGCCAAAAGCATCCATGTGTAACTCTGTAGTGACTCCCTTAGGAGCTATAAACAAGCTCGGCCAGCTGTCCTTGTACAGAGAACCAGGCGTAGTCCTCTGGAGAAAATCTCCTGAAAATAGTTCACACAGAGTGTAATAATGCTAATTCAACTTCACTGTGCAATAACCATATATGTGAAATATGAATATTTATTTCTTTATTTGATTGTTGTTTTACGCTGTGCTCAAGACTATGAAATACAAATAAATTAGGCTGTTTATCATATTCACATATAACAAAGTGGTTGAGATATCCCTTTTGGCTAAAAATCTTCTCTTTCACCACTGTATTTGGCTTCATCTTTATGTCCTTAAAATGAAAGACAACACATGTTCTAAATTAAGTTTGCCCAAAAGGCTGGACAATATTATGTTTATTTCTGTAAAGTATTTTTTTTCTAACAGTTACTACGACAGTCGAAACTGACATTTGACCTTTGCTTGGTCGACCAGCATGAAATGCAGCCATTTTGTCTATGCTGTGATGTAATTCTTCCAAGCGGGGAACACTCTTGTCAGCCGAGACTGTAGTACGCTGGGTTGTGTTTAAAACTGAAGTATATATGTAAATTTACAACATGAAATGATCAAGAAACTTACTAACACCACAACACAATGATCTAGTTTGCAGTTCACCCATGTACTTGTTATAATTAAACCATATAATATTAAGACGATGTGCTGTCCCTCTGTTATTACATGTTACACTGACGGTCAACTCAGAACATTTACTTCACAGCTTATAAACAGCTGGCTCAGTCGTTTACCAGGCTAGCGCAGCACAATAACCCAGAAGCCTTTCACCAATACGATCGTTGTGAGTTCAAGTCCAGCTCGTGCTGGCTTCCTCTCCATCATGGGAAGGTCTGCCAGCAACCTGTGAATGGTTGTGGGTTTATCCCGCTCTGTTTCCTCCCATCATAAGTGAAATATTCTTGAGTACGGTGTAAAACACCAATCAAATAAACAAATAAATAAACTTCTGAAATCTTCTAGCTCTCTGATTGGTCAATCACTCATAAGATTAATAGCATGGGCACTTTCAGATTTCCTATCGGCAGCATAATACTCCACACTTCAAAGAAATATAATTCAGAAACGGAATCATACCATTTCAAGCAGGATTTTACATTCAGGAGAGAATTTTATAATCTTTTTAATGAACCGTACCTCAACCAAGAGCTGTCTTTTACATTAATCAAGGTACTAACTTTGCTGATTTTTATAGTGTTATTGATCTTAGATAGGTGTTTTGAGGCTTGTTTGGTAGGTAAGATGATATCCTGGTCACACAACAATTTTAAGCACTAAAACTAATATTTAATGACTTCTTTTTTGCCAAGTACAACTGCACCTTTTAGGGCTAAATGTTTAATTAATTGCATTTTAACTTACAGGATCTACCATTTACCTGCAAAATACCTAGGGATTGTGATTTCCTCAGCCAGCTGTGGACAGTGAAGTGGAAGACTCCAGTCAAACAGATAAAGCTTCTCAGGGTCTTGTACATCTCCCGTCACACTGTCTATAAACTCTGCCACACTGCAAGTTTTACCGTCCTCCAATCTGGCCCATTCTACAGACTCTGGCACATACTTTTTCAAACTCACATTACAGTTTCCTGGAATCAAGACTATATATGATAATATAATGAAATAAGTACATTTCAAACACTGAAATTTACATTGACAGAAATTGTTTTCAAAGCATCATGTTACTTGTTGAATGAGTATTGTTCAAGTTTAAATTTTTACAGAAAATAATCAGTACAGCACTTAATTTCAAGAAAACATTATTAAATTTATTTATTTATTTAATGTTTAATGCCGTACTCAAGAATATTTCACTTGAACAACGGCAGCCAGCATTATGGTGGGAGGAAAACAGGCTGTGCCACGAAAACCCATGACCATCCCCAGGTTGTTAGCAGGCCTTCCCACATATGGTTCGAGAGGAAGCCAGTCTGGAATGTTATTAAAAAATTGTTATCACTAAAAAATGTGTGAAGATCTAGAACAACCCTTCTTCCCAGATTCCAGTATCTAAGAATAGTGAATCTGAATATACTTGATGCATTCGGCTGTTGAGCTGATGAATACAAAATACTGTAGAGTCTACGAATAACAACTTCATTGATTCCATGCACATGAACATGGTATTTCTGTTAATGTTACTAACACTGCTGTCAAGTTTAAGAGCTTATCTACACCAATTATATGTAGAATCTATCTAATGAAATCTACAGTACTTGTTGTTGTACATGATCATACCTGCTTTGTTTTTGACATGGCTAAATGTCCATGGAGAGTCTGTCATCAGGGGCAGGTAACCAGTGATGACCACTGGAGTACTTGTCTTGTTGTACTTCGTAAAGAATTCCTCAAAATTCAAACCTTTAAAAGATCGTCTTTCAACCTGAAATAAAATAAAAATATGGTTTAACAAAATCTGTACTATTTATTTTATTATTACATAACTATGGCTCTTTAAAAATGAAAATCCCATCTGCAAGTGCAAGCTCCACTGGCAATGTTGTAATAAGCACCAAGGGTCACAACAATAGCGGGTTACCTCCCCTGATTGGACCCCTCTCAGAACAATATATACAACTGAAAAATTTGGAATTGGAAGTTTAACTTTTGCTCATGTTTCAGAACATTGAATACTTACAGCTTTGCACTTTGGAAAACACCTCTGGTCATCTCGCAATTTTTGTAAAGTCTCCATATGCTTTTGTTGACTGGATTTTATTTGCATCTGTCTGTCAAGTTTTGCTGACAGCCACAAAACTTCTTTGGCTAAAGAAACAAGGAAAAAACATTTTCATAGGTATTCATTTATCACTAATATGTAATATTATTTTGCACCTAATATATTAAAAAGCAAATAAAATTAAATTCACCAAAACTGTTTGGTAAATAGCACAATGACACTATAATCTAAAATTAAAAGTAATTCAATAGTATGGTAGTATAAATTCGTCTGAGTTGCTCATTTTGCCTGATTCTCCAGTTCTATTTACCTTATAAGGGTGTTGTGGGGTTTGCTTGGAAGGCAGGATGACATGCTACTCGAAAAATGTTAATTTCAGCACCAACCGTAATATTTCATGACATGTATTTTCCTCTAGAAATGTACTATTTAGTGCGAAATATTAATATTTTCTGTAGTTCTTTTTTCAGCCATTTTTCTTGTATAGCTTACCATGTGGGTCAAATTCTAATGCCTTGTGTACCTCCATTTTAGCAGTGATCAAATTTCCAAGCTTGTCATGGTAAGATGCCAATGCAGAATGGAGCTGTATGGATTCCGCTTCACTTAACATCTGACTTGCATCCAAACTCAAAGCTATCAACCGCTTCAACTCATTCTTAAGGAAGTCTTTGGCAATATCAGTCCTTAGATGAAAAGAAAAACAGATAAAATTTGCACATTTGGACTACAAGAATCTTTTGTGTCAAATGTATTTGTTCCCTTCATTGGGCTTCACTATAAAATTTACCAGGTCCATGCTAAAGGCTTTCTTTTTTATTCTGATTCTTTAAATTTTCAACACTCTTTACATTGCAAAAGTCAACATAAGGTTTTAGGTTACCTTTGAACATAGTTAAGAACTGTATTTGGATTGTTGGATTTGGGAAGCAAAGCAGGGGAGATAAGTCTGCGTCCATGGCGACGCCACCACCTTGCCAGTGCAATATCAGCTGTGACAATGTCCAGACATTTCAACACCTTACATGGAGGATCAGCAACAGACCAGTTCTCCGCCTCATCACGACTTCGTTTACTTCCTTTCTGAGCCTCGTCTGAACAATTATTACTTTGTGTGGAGTTATATGGCAGTTGTTTTGAAATCATCTGCATACTGTCATCAATAATTGGCCACTCTGTTATGGGTACAGCATCGGCTGGTATTTCTCCACTGTCACACATTTTCTGCTCTCACAGCATGTACTTTGGAAATCCTGAATTCCTGTGAATCAGAAAAATAAAAACTAAGACGTTTTTACAGTCTGAAAGTAGCTTACTGCGACTGTACGGCCGTTGACCAAGAAGGTTTTGAGTTCAAATTTTCACTCTTTCAACTGTGGCTTGAAGCCAGCAGGTTTGTCAAATAGGCGTACCTGGGAGGATTGGTGATTTACTTCTGGCACCACCCATAAACTTGACAGCTGTTATGTTAAAGCGAATAAGTCTTGAGCATGGTGCTAAACACCAGTCAAATACTAGCTGGTAAATCAACACTAAATACAGTAAAGTATTTGAAAGTGTTTGCACCATTATTTCTGCTTCCCTTATGTTAACCATATGAAAATGGAAAATACTAGTAAGCTCCAGACCTTCTGACACATTTAACAAATGAAACACAAATTAAGCGAACAAACTGAACACATACAGGTCTACACATGCCTGCAGGAATTCCACATATGTAGATATGTCTATCTATAGTCTATTCTGAATCAGTTATTAACTGCATTTTGAAGCATCAAAACTGGACAATCCTAATAATAAGTCATATATATATACCATAGTCTCAGCCACAACATGCAATGCACAAACAGTACAGCAGACGGCATAGTGACCCTGTAGCAAAATATATAGACCTAAATACAGCTGTTGTTGGTGACTCTTTCCACAGAATGTGCAGCAGGGTTTAGAAAACAACAGCAGTTAAACAAGTTACTTTAACATGCATGAGCAATGATAATGGGAAGTACTCAGTTTTCGTTAGAATGACTTGGCACAAACTGGTGAAAAATTATGATTTCAAGTCCTGTAGTGGCTGATGGAGTTTTTACTATTCTGTTCAGAGCTGTAATCCCCATCTATAGGAAGTCTGAAGACAAGACTCAAAACGATACATTGTACCTTTTCTTTCGATTCAAATATTTCTCACAGGTTCCTTACATTGAGCTACATATAAGCCCGCATGTATTTGGTGTCCAATATTTGGGCTTACAACTGCCCATAGAATATCATGTCACCAGCCTGCTGTGTGAGGGAATGTGTTGTATTAAGCTAATCCTGTATCTCTGGGGGCTATTCGGTATTTAACTGCACGATACCCACGATATTTCCACATATCTCCTTACATAACCTACCCTAGCTAAGCTTGTGAATTCAATGATGACATTGATGTATGGTATATTAGATAGCTGATAGGGCCCCACCCCTTTAGAGCCTCAAATTGCTTAACCCTGCGAGACAGAAGTAGGTGGACATTAGGTTGGCATTACGTGAGAAGAAGTGTGGCATTAAAGCAGTTTGCAAAGATGTATTTAGACGTAACACAAGAATCTTACGAGAAAATACACCAGTCGAATAAACTATCGCTGATAACATCGGCCCTCTAAACACCTCTCAAATCTCGCAAAATCATGCGATATTTCGTTGCCGCTTTCAACAACCAGTTAAAGTCGAGCACTTTTGGGTCAGATTGGGCACGTGACATGTCACGATCGCACACATCAATAAAGAATCTACAAAAATGTTGTTTTCCACGTTAAGTTTGCTGCCAAAATTTGCCATATAGATCAAACAGCTACATCCAAAACCTTTCATGTGCAAAGTAACGACATCAATCTTAAGCTGTATTGAAATTATGACGTGAACGTGTTTTCTTTGAACGTGGCGGCCATTCATCTTGCTGCAGAAAAACGTTTTAGAACGGTACAGGGAGGTGTGTTGGGTGCATATTCGAATCAGAGTTCACAAGACTTCTGTCAGATACAGCCATGTCATCGGATGGTAAGGGCATAGAAGTGTGACTTCCACCTAAACGCCACATGCGGAAGCAGAATACGGTTCAAAATTCAAGTTGACGCGTGCGTCGTTTCTCTTCGGGATTCGCTCATTGACATCACATTGTTTTGATTGGCCAGCTCGGAATGGTATTATGCAAATTAGATTTGAAGTGGCATTTGCCTGTTTTTTTTATGGAAAATGTGCAGCTGTCTTGAGTAGTTTTTATGTACCTTTAAAGTCTGATATTGGTGTAAACGTGAGCATCGTGACGATTAATTGCACGAACCTAATGGGTCATGGACTAGCCGAACTCTGGAACGCTAACTGCACATGATAAACATTGTGAGGGTGTCAAGTGGGGGGCGGGTGAGGGTGTCAAGTGGGGGGCGGGGAAGGGTATCAAATGGTAAAAATTGCAGCATTGTAAAACAAAAAAACAAAAACAAAATATGCAAACAAAGAAAGCTAATTTAATGAGCAAGGCCTTTTGGGATTTGTGAAGAATAAGTTGAACTACTGTTCGTCGCTGACTCACTTTTAAGATGTTCATTGGGAAAAGGACATTTTTCAGTGAATTGACGCCACCCTGCCACGATCACCTTCGTCCTTACTTCTGCCAGGCCTTTTCACAAGGCCCAATCAGTTAAATACTTGTGTAATTAGCTCAGTTAAAATTTCTGATACTGTCGTTTTGAAACTATCGGAAATTTGTTAAAATAGACCTCCTGACATGTAATTTAATCGAACAAATGTGTAGTGTAAGTGTCTAAAAAGCATTTTCTGAAGGATGTATGCTAGAGTCATATATATACTCCAAGCTCATAATCAGAAGTTTTCAAAAACTGACATGAAGATAATTATGGGTGAAAAAATATTTCAACACATTATGTTTTTCACCCTCTTCTCAAAACCAATAATTACAAACTAATGATTGCAAAAAGGGAGGAAAATCAACACATCTTTGGATTTGTCCTCAACCTTGTAATGATGAGCTTTTGAAACTCTGATATCCTAATCCCTGAAGTGAATTGTGTTAGTGTACAATAATTAATAGGGGATTACCTCACCAAATGGGGTTTACACATAAATACACCTGCGTCGACCTCCTAAGTGTTCATTGCCCCTGCCAACATTTGCCCATAACCTGTATGCCACTGCTTGCAAAGTGGTGTTCTGGACCATTTATACATGTTAACCAAAACCACAACCTTGATCTACCCATCATGGTGCCATCGGGGAAGGGGTTAATCACTATATATGATTCCACCAGGTTTTGCTAAAAAAATATATCAATGTACTCTTTCGTGAATTTACTGATAAATGAAGACGTAATTTTCTACATTCCTGGTTTCACGTTGAAATATGCTCTTTCATAAAGTTACTAATAAATGATAAATAAATTACCTTTCAGGTGTCAGTTTGAAATACTTTGAATTCTCACTTTTTTTGCTCATGTCATCTCGTAGCTAATTACTTAAATTTAGAACCAAAGCAAAGAAACTGATCCACAACCTTTGGTGTCTTCTTTTCTAAGTATCAAAATCTTTGCACAAAGAATGTCCAAGTTTAAAACTTTTGAAAGGGTAGGCTTTAAATGATTACTCAGGAAAGTCTGAGCTTAATATTAAAAACTGTTAAATTGATTTTTTAGTTTAAATAGGAAACTATGCACCAAGACAATTGACTCATTTTATTACCACTTCAGGCAACATAAGGCAACAAACACACTTTTAGCTTTGGAGGGTTTCTAGATTTCTTAACAGATACACTAATGCAGACTGCTGCGTAGATTTTTAACATGAGCTAATGAAATGCAGTACCATGGCTGATATACGTTGTTTCCTCATTCTGCTTTAGATCAGTTACAATTACACAAGAGTTATATTGATATTTATTTTATCTTTGCAGATCCGGACAAGTTTTATGTCCTGTACTGCTGTCCTGTGTGTCACTTTCAATGTAACTCTAAGGACACCTTACGGGAGCACAGAAAAAGCTGCCAGCAAACTGGGGATTCTAAGAACAATGATTCAGCCCCTGCCAACAGCTCCCATAAGGAACAGCCAACAAGTCCTGTGGCAAATAACAGTTTAGATGAAGTCACCAGTCCTGATACAAACATTTCATGTGTTGATGGGGAATTTGGTTTCAAAATAACAAATGTGTGCAGCATGGCTCCAAAACCGACAGAGACAGAGATCGACGGGTTTGAAATGGAATGCGAAGAAATCGAAGAGGAGAGACAGAGCGACGTGGAAGAAAGTGACGGGGAAACAACACCAGAGCCGGTGACGAGTCACATCATTATCCCTCAGACCCCCGTAGCGACAACGGCCAAATACACACAGAAGACCACCAAAACAACCAATGGACAAACTGTCATATACGTGTCACCTAATACAGCTTCTACGAACAGCAAAGCCTCCACACAGATGTGCACAGTTATTAACTCTGATGGTGTGACCACTCTCATGCCACAGTCAATAGTCCCATCACATCTAGATGCCAAGGATAATATTCCAGTTGTTCTTCAACAGCAAGCTTCCAAATATGTGAGTGGCGGTGTATCACTGACCAAAACTGCTGTGCCTGAAAAGGCAGCCACTGCCTCTCCAAAAAGTGGTGTAAAGCTCGTAACTGTCAACCCGCTCAGTAAGGAAACGAAAGTATTGTATATTCCAGCTGGAGGGTTGACAACAGCATCTGCCACATCTACTGTTAATTTAAGCACTTTGAATACTGGGTCACCTATATCACAGACAGCCTCGGTCGTGAACCAGAAGGCAAAGCTAAACATGGTGACGATAAAATCTGAAAATACTACCACACCGCAACCAAGTCTGGTATCGCTGATTACTTCAAAGCCCCAGGAAACTGTCACCACCACGGCACCTTTAAATTCTGCGACCAAGTTCCTGAAGGTACTGCCACCAACATCAGTTTCCTTGCAGACTGGTGTGGCTCCTGTCCAGTCTGTTGTCAGAGGTACCACCCCAGGTCAGATTGTTCTTCCTGCAGTCTCTCTTCAGCATCCCCAGGGCGTGCGTGCTCCACTTCAGGTGGTATCGGCATCCCCTCAGTTCTCAAACATTCAGCAACCTGTGCATCAAGTGGTGAACGGACAGTTACAGCTGGCAGTTCCCCTGCAGACCACGGCAGGTCAGTCGGGCTTGAATCCCATGCAGCAGATTGTCTTGTTGACCAACCCACCATCAAATAGTGCCAACACTTCAGTTAATATGAACCAATTTCCAATTGGCAAAGTCCAGGTTATACCGGCTATAAATGCCAAGCCAGTACAGCAACCCCAAGTTATTGTGACTCAGTCCAAATCAGCTCCCCAGCCAAAAGCTAGTAATTTGGGCTCCAATGTGACGTTACCTAACAAATGTATTCCTGTTATTTTTGCACCTGTCAGCAAGTCTTCCCCAGGGAAGACAGAACCAGTTGTTTTAACAGCCACTGCAAAGTCACAAGCTTGTGGCAAATCCACAGGATCACCTAGACAGTTGCCACTGGCTTTACACCCACGCAGTAAAGGAAAGCACGAAACAACTGTAGGACTTAACAAGTCAACAGGGCAGATATTGTACATCACAAAAGGGAACAATCAAGTAAGAGTTCATAAACTACCTTTACCTTCAGCAAAACCTAAGGCAACACCCACAAAAACCAAGTCATCCACCAGTGCACAAGAAAACAAGAGTCTCCCAAAACCACAAGAAAACATGCCAACCAAAGTCATGGTAAATCAGGAAACGAACACGGAAGACATGACAAAGAAGTCTGCCGACACACAGCAGATTATTGTGGCCCGAAAAAGGAAGATTGCTCCTCGTCGGAAGATGAAGGCTGAGGAGGAAGTTGAATTTAGACATAGAATTGTTCCCGACCCAGAGATAGACAACCCCAATGTTCGTCGTAGCTCACGCATTAGGGCAAAACCACGGAAAAGTTATGCCGAGGAGAATTCAGATGAAAACGATGATGAAGAGGAGGAAGAAGCTGAAACTGGAGCAGCCACCCAGACTGATATAACTGAAATGGATGATGTTGAAGATATGCAAGCGGAACAAGATTTACCTGCTCAAGATGAGTCAGTAAAAATGAAGGGAACAAATGATGGGGACATCAAGACTCCAGAGAGTTGGAAAAGAAGGACAACAGATGACAATGACCCTGACTTTGCTCCAGATGAATTTGAGGAGAAGGCCTCTGAGTCAGATTATGAAATAGATGACGAAGACGATGATGACGATGATGATGGTTATAATTTTGACAAACCCAACAAGGCAAAGAGGAAGAGAGTTAAAAAATATCCTGAAGTTAGCCTGCAAGATCATCCCGATGATTTCTCAGTCGAAGATAAACCAGTGGAAGGTGACCCGAAACGGAAACTGTATTCCTGCAAAATGTGTAACATAGGTTTCAGCTGCATTTCTGCTTCAGCCATGGAAGAGCACCTCAGCAAACACTTGTCTGGGAAATTTACATGTCCGCACTGTGATTTTGATGACGTTACTGCAAATCTTACCCACCATATTTCCTCACAACACCCAGAGACTTTGCCCATTTCTTGTTCAAAATGTGGGAATGGCTTTCCGACCAAGGAAAGGCTTAGGGTGCATATGTCCAAAGTCCACAAGGACTACGCACTTTCCTGTGAAAAATGTGGCAAAGGTTTCACGTATGGTCGCCAGCTGCGAAAACACATGCACAAACACCATGGTGAGGACATTTTGTCATGTTCCAAATGTGGCAAACTGTTCAGTAGTAAGTTCTACTACAAGAAACATATGAAACTCAAAACAGATTGTGTCAGAAGGCCGTGTTTGTGCCAGGAGTGTGGTTGTATTGTGGTCTCTAAACACATGCTGCAGGAACACCGAAGGCGTGTCCATCAGAAGGAGCGAAACTACATGTGTAATATCTGCTCATTCACGTGTTTCCGAATGTATCAGTTGCGTGAACACATGCCTATACACACAGGTATGTACCCCAAGACGAAAAAGAAAAGTATTAAACTACAGCAGCTATTGTTAGATGTTTACTGCTTACTTGGACTATGGCAGCTGCTGAATTACCTCCCTTGTCACAAGGCAGGAGTTATAACACGAAACAAGATTAGTTTTTGAGGCATAAAGATACGAGAAGTGGGACCTTGCCTATTGAAGTAGAGCTACACTGTATGTATATGTGGGGTTATATCAGGACAATAAATACTGTTTCGTTGGGAACAGAATTTGGAAGAACGTGACTTCGGCTATAGAGAATCGCGGAAATATCAAGATATCCTAAATTAGTATACATATTATTTTGACTCCAGCTCTCTGGTGTAAATTTCTTCTGAGTGTCATAAAAAAAATATCCATGTAAGGTTTATCCGGGGCTTTACAAATCAGTTGACATTTGGAATCAAACATTAACTGAACTGCACACACTGAAATTCTCTACCAGATGTGTATTCATTAACATTGTATGTTCACATGAACGTGGTAAATGAAATATTTCATTCAATGAATAATTACAATGTTTATGCTAAAAAAATAATTTTACTCCCTCTATCAATATTAAAGCCTTTCTGTGAATACAGGTTCTGTTAACACGTGCGGAGCACAAGTTCAACATCCCTTGTTGAGAGCTCACAATTTCTCATAGACAATCCCATGGCATGCACTATATCGTTTATTATACCAAAGGAAAGCTGAAGAAAAATGAAAAGATATGACCTCCTCTGCTGAAGCCCAAAATAGCTGGACTTCTACACTACACCGTTACTGGTGAGAAAACCATTGTCCAGCTGTTTACTTGGATGTCCCATATATGGCTGTTTCATACTTCTGTATAGCTGCAGTGATATCATTTGATATGGGTCACCACCATATGGCTGAGACACTGCACACGTGGCGTTAATTATTCATTCATTCATTTGCTATGTTGACAGGTGAGTATCCCCACAAGTGCCCCCAGTGTGACTTCCGAGCAGCTAAGATCTACCAGGTGACCTCCCACATGAGAACTCACACCGGGAAGACGCCATTCAAGTGTGACCAGTGCAATTACGCCAGTCGCTGGAACATCCAGCTGAGGACTCACAGACTGGCACACCGGTCACCTTACATGGTCCTGTGTGAGCCCTGTGGCATCGCCTTCAAGGATGAAAGGGGCCTAAAGCTGCATCAGAGGAAGAAACACAAGCCACCTGGACCAGGCGGGGACAATTCAAAGGACTCTGAAAAGGAGGACAATGAAGATGATGAGGCTGAGGGCATGTATGATTCTGACAATGACAGCAGCAATGTCGGCGAGGATCAGTATGAATCCGATTCTGCAGCAGATACCAAAGATCAGGATGAGACATCCAACTCCAGTGATTCCAAATCTGTTGGAGATTCAGCAGGTTCTAAAGATGCCATTAATTCCGGGAAGGGTGATAGTCCTAGTGGCAAAGAGACTTCAGCCCTGATTGAGATATATAAGAACATACCCATCATAGAGCCCAGCATGCAGTCCAAAACAGACGTGGATGAAGATATAAACAAGTGCTTAACAGAAAACCCACCTGTGTTACCCACCAGCATTTTGTGAGAATCTTAAAATATTACATATATCCCTTTATAGCAATTGTCTGTGATACCATATTACATATAGAAAACTCGCTACATTCTCATATATATACCGGTAATTTCACGAGTTGAAAAACATAAGGTTTCATCATATCATTTGTTATATGTCATAATCTGTTTACTTTTGTACTTAATTCTTGTTTTGATAATTTTTTTTTTAATCTTAATATTTTGGATCTGTACTGTTGCAGACGTTAATTTCATCATATGTTGCTGAAATCTGTGTGTGTGTATAGTAACTAGCCTAAGACCACTTGAGTTGCAAATCTATACAGACATCCAGTGTAGCTTTCCATCAGTGAGCAGTTGAAGTCAAATTCATGACAGCTTGGCAACAAAGGTTGTACATTTTTTTTTCTGTCTAACTGTCAGTCAATTTTCTCTGCCTTTCCACATCTGTCTGAGCAGATTAATGTCATGTTGTTTTCAAACAAATTAAAAACTGCAGATACATGAAAAGTGGGCATACGAAAGGTAACTTTTGTTTTCACCTCTTGTCTAGAAAAACGACCCCATTATTTCAACCCCTCAGTAAGAGATGAAGTGCTGCACCTTTCTCCAGCTCTTTCTTCTTTACCATGTGTTGATTTTCTTGTTCTCGTACAAGTTAATAAAGAAGTGACCTTTGGCAGGTTAAGTTTTGTCTCACAGTTATCCATAACCTGCCAGATGAATTAACTGAATTCCAACAATTTGTCATGTGCTGGTGAATTAGGGTAACAAAAATTTTCATTACTGTGTTTGTTTACGAGTATCTGGTAGTATTTCACACAGATTATTTGAATTATGCAGTGGTTTGAACACAGTGTTCAGTTAAGAATCTCTGTCCATTCAAACTGTCGTTATTTGCCTTTGTTCCACTTTTTCGACTATAGTTTTACAGATTTATATGTGCTATAGTATAATAACAAGTGTTAACGAATCACCAAAGAAAAAGAAATACATATTAGTGGTTTGGTTTGTGTAACAGATCTGTGTAGGTGGTTATCAGTCCTTCAGTACTAGCTTTGTTTATTTTATATCGCTGAAAACCCTGGCTGCAGAAAGGATAATATGGTATATGTCATTGAGGGAAAATGTTGCTTCATTATTATTAGTAACGCACCATCAGCTATTGTTGCATGTAAAGGATGACCATTTTAGGAATTAGTTTGAAGTGCACTGAAACTGTGGATGGTCATGGGTTTTCCCCAGGCTCTGTCTGGTTTCCTCCCACCATATAGCTGGCCACCCTCATGTAAGTGATCACAGAAATACTCTGCAGTACGGCGTAAAACAACAATCAACTAAAATAAATTGAAGAGCACTGTGTGCAATGAAGACAAATGGAAATTACGAATAAAGAGAAATACAAAGACATAATCTGAAGAAGTTACTACTTGTTGAAACCTGAAAACATGGACATGTTGGGTACATGTATGTTCAACAGCTGTTCTGTGTCCGTGAGCAGTGGTTAGGAAATACTTGTACAGGTATACCGTTAAACATTAATCTCTTTCAATAAAGCATTGAAGAGTCTTTAAGATAATGTTTCATGTGATGTCATAATCATAAGAAAGTTTAATCCAGTTTATTTTATTAGTACTGTGGCTCATCTAGGTTTGTTTGCCATTGTACATGCTTTTACATTGATGTTATCAGTGTCTTTTTTTTTTTATTTTACCTATTTGTGTTCGTTATTGTTTACCTACAAGTGCAAAGACCATCCATACTGTTTTGTTCTCTCTTTCATGGCTGGTCGATATTTTTTCATTTCATTCCCATTTTTATTATTCGTATGTATGTTGTGTAAACATACATGTTTGCATTACACATGGCATCCTTCGTCCTCAAACTGTTTTCTTCTGTATTTTGGAGCCCATCTAGAACGTTTGCAACATTTCTAGAATACATATGCATGGTTGATATGTAGTTTATTACATGCAAACTCTACAGGCTGAAAATTTTCTGTCTTACCCATCATTAAAACCTGTTTCTGACGTAAATTTCACAGTTTGTTTATTTTCCTCACATTGAAATATGTTTGTGTTCTTTGGGTTTAACACAACTTTCAATATTAGAGCAATCGCTTTACAACTGGTTGGATGCTGCCCAACTAAAATACCATCCTCAAGACACAAGACAAACTGAATCTGTCCTGTCACAATGACAGACACTGAGTGGATGATGACTTTTACTTTCCTCTTATATGCTGAGTGCCAAGGTTTACAGTGAATTAAAGTAGCTTTGCATTAAACATTATATAAATTAATAAACTCAAGGTAGATTTCTCACAGACTGTTGAAAAAAAAAGTGTTACAGTAATAAAATTTGGACTGAATGAATGTCATATCACTGAGTGAAGGTAAACTATGCATAAAGTATCCCTATGAATCCATATCCTGAATCATTGTACAAAGTGACTGGCTGGGTCCAAATTGAATCCATACACTGCCATGCCTGTAAGAGAGTTGCCAATACTATTTTGAAATTTCCTCCATTGTTTTAACACAAAAAAAGATACATGCACTGGCTCTATAACTGGGCATTTTTATTTCATGTAGCGATGGAAGGTCTGGCCACACTGGCACTGACGCCATGGGCACTGCAAGCACGCAGATCTGGCGATTTTAGGCACAGCCATTTGTGCTAATCACGGCATGTCCTTGTGTTGTGATTGATTCATTGCACTGTGGCAGAAAGAGCAGGTCAGCTTGATGGACCTCATTTGGTGCAGCAATACCAAATATTGGCCGTGGAATATGCCGTGGGGATGGTATGAATATCTGCCAAATGGCTTGTTTTTTCAGCCAATCGCGAGCTGTACCTTCGACCTTGGCGGCCGAAGCTAGTTTCCTGATGGCGGCAATGCCTTTCCAGTAGCCTTTGGGGCTAAAGTATGTATTCGCCAGGGGAATAGACAACTTACTGTCCGTCATGGTAGTAAGCATTATAAACAAGGTATTCCAACAGTTTGATCAGTCTCCTACAGGCGGCAGCCAAAGGCTCAGGCAGCTGTCCGGTCGCCGCCCTGAGATTGGTCGGCCCTCCAACACCTTTGCCGCGAAACGCATTGCTGTTTTTTCGTTCTACCGCCAGAGGTCGAGCGCCTTTAGTGTTCTGTCAATCAGTACATGAGCCAGAGGACCAGGAATTTTGCTGCGGCGGGCACAGTAGGCAACCTCTAGCATCGCGGAGTAATGCTCTTCGGGCAAACCCATCATGTATGATATATCCAGGCGGTATATATGAATGGAATGGAAAAATAACTCCAGCCTTTCTTTATGGCGGCAGTGCCTTTCCAGTAGCCCTGCATATACCCACCCTCAACGGCGGCCATTGGGGAGGCTTGCGAGGTATTCCTGTTGGCTGATCAGTCTCCAACAGGCGGAAGCCGCAGGCTCAAGCAGCTGATCGGTCGCCGCCCGGAAGTGCTGGAAGGCCGGACCAAGCTCCGCTGCGAAACGCGCGGTGGCCTTTTCCTTCTGCCGCCTGAGGTCGAACGACTTTTGTGCGCTACGAGTCTGTAAATGGGCTATAAGACCAAGAATCTCGTTGAGGCAGGCACAGTAGTCAACCTCTAGCATCGCGTAGTATAGCTCTTCGGGCAAATCTATCATGTGTGGTATCCAAGCGATATCTACAAATGATGTGGCAAACTCGAGCCTCACTACTCATGTCGTGCCTGCCACTGCGGCGAGGAGTTCTTGAGTCCAGCACAGTCTTTTAGGATTACTCGGCAAGCAGCCCAGTTACACCCATCCCGAGGAGGATGAAGGCGATCTCGCGTTCTTTTTGGCCCTCCGACGGTGTATAGAAGTCGCTTAGGACCGGTTCGGGCACGGTGGAACTAAGAGTTTTTCCCCGTGACCTGTGCGTACTCAAGCATGGCGCCGTCGACATCGCGAAATGTGCGCTCTTAATCCAGTGCTGACGCTTTGTCCTTGTTTTGAGACCACACCGCCTGCGCCGCCTGGAGCTGTCCTATAGCTTTATCATGGCGTTTGCGCTCCGCGTCGAAATTCGAACTTCGAAGGACTGAGAAGAGAAAGCTGCTACCGGAGAAGGCAAGTGCATTTACGAGGGCACCCGCAACCATCATCGCGATTGAGGGCATCACTTGATATCTGCTGGAATAATTCCTTGTTTAAAATGCACGTCTTCGTGGCCATATCTAAACCGATCTTGGCGATAAGCAGGCCCGCAACACGGGGGGTGAAATTAAGTTTTGGTGTGGCATCCTTAGTGACCATTTTGCCTAGGCGGCCGAAGCCAATGGCAAGACCAGAGACAACAGCACTGTGATAAATCGTACTGACAAGCATCTTTCCGTCAGGGGTACTCATCTTTTACTCTCACTCCATATGGAAAGGGTCTCGCTATGCATCCAATTGGTTAACAACATTTGGCAGCGGCTCTCGAGGTGTTGTTGCAAGGGCCTTTGGTGACTCGTGGCGCCGCTGCCACCAAATAACTCCTGCCACTCCAAGAGCCCCAGCAATATAAAGCGTCCAGTTGGCTCGCATTTCGATGCTAGGTGGAGTAGGTGCCCTCACCTTCTGAATTTCTTTTTGGTCCTCTCATTATTATCGGCCTCTCTACGTTCGGTCAACTTGATTTCGGCCAACCTTTTTTCCTGTTTGTTTCTTTCTGGCCGCGGCCCCTGCTGGCCTTACGGCCACCTTTTCTGGGTCATCTTGACCCTTCTTCGTCGAAGGCATCTCATTGGGGTTCTTTTGACGCTCCTCAGCCAGAGTCGACTCATCTGGTGGAGTCTCCGTCGCCGGTGCTACTGTCGGGCTGTCTGACATCATCGTCATATTCTGTTCTCGGGCATGCATGTCCAAATCGAAGATGCTTCATAGTAGTCAAAGCTGTTGTAAGAGGAGCTAAGTACATACCTGTGGTACAGCTCACATGTGGTACATGATAAGCGCATGTTCAACAAATGGATCAAATTCCAGATCGTCCATTAGTTTTGGCAGATTTTCTGGAGGAATTGGTAGGAACAACCCCGCCAGCCCCGAGTACATGGACAGCGTGGCACCACCGAGAGTCTTCGTAACAGCCGCACCAAGCCGCATCTCATAACGGTTACAGAGTCTTTCAATTGCTTTGTCGTCCATACCGTGTATTTTCTCGGGAGTAAAGTCTTTTCTCAGGTACTGTCTGCATTGTCCACAAGCAGCAAGCGCGGATACCCTCTCTCGTTTTTTTCAGACATGCGGCTACACCCGTGTCTTCTGTTCCCCGCCCTTGAGATGAGGAACTGGCGCCCCATCCATCAGGCTTGGGGACATCATCCAGCACATCATCGATAACTTTATCGAAATCCATAGTATAGTATCCTATTGTTCAAAGTTGATTAGCAGTGCTTAACAACTACTCAGCGGTGCCTAACATCCAACTAGCAGTGCTACAGCATGATGTACTTAGTCCGTTGATCACTATTCAATATTAGCTTAGAATGGTTTGTCTCTGCCTCTGCCCTTTTCGTGATCTGAATGGTCACTCCCTCACTGGCGTTCTCGACGACCCGCTCGCTGGCGTGTAGTTGATTGTCATCCGTGGAGCGGCGGTCAAGCCACGGGCCGTACTTGGTGATTAAGAAGTCGCCAAGGAACACGTCCGCCAGCCTTTTGCGACCATGGCCACTTTGGAATGGCGATAGTAGCCGACTGCAAAGAACTTCCTTGCTTCATCTCACTCCTGGTTGTCGAGCAGCCTTGGCTGCACAGCTGGTTGGGGACCCCCTCGATTGTCATCTCCACCTTGGTTATTTTGGGCTTGTAGAAAGCCTCGTTGTCCCGCGGGAATGCCGCGGATGGGTCCTCGAACAGCTTCAAGATGCCTTTCATACTGCAGGTGGGTACGTTGAGATTGATGTTCCACAGGGTATCGCTCTTGTCGCGGCTGATTTTGCGGTACCGGAGCAGGCGGTCGTAAACTATTGCCAGGCGGCCGGCGTGACCATGTCGTACTCGAGGCTAATGTTCTCGATGGTGTAACTGGTTGCTGCCAGGTCAGAAGGGTCCCCTGAGACCTGGATTACGCGGCTGTAGTCGTTGAAAGTTACCTCGGATTCCAGTCTGTCCCCCAGGGCCGACTGGTAGAAGGGCATATGAGTCCTCAGCAGCTCAGAGTCGAGATAGTAGTAGCAGTTCCCATCGGCGTCTGCAATGTCAGCGGCATCGGGTGTGCCTTCAACTACATCAAGGTGGATTTTGGTAGCACTTCGGCCGGCCGAAGTGTCGATGGCCTGGTACTGAGGATTCTCTCTCTCCTGGGCCGTCTTCCAAAGGTCCATGTAGCAGTGGTGGACGTCGCTGTCATCTATCCACAGTACCTCATTATCGATAACCTTGACCTTGGTCTTCTTTACGACAGTACGGCCGAGTTTCTGGACCACTGGTCGGTCGTCGTCGGTCGAGGTCAGAGAGAATGTGAAAGCAAGTCTAACGGTCCCCAGGAAAATGACGTCATCTGCGCCGGGATTGGGGAACCGAACCAGAAGTTGCTGGTTCTGGTCTCTCCTACTCGGGCTATTTATGATGACGACCGACCGCCGCACACCTTTGGCCCCTAACTGTTCATGGAGCTTGCGGTGCGGATTGAGCTTTCGTCCGTATTGACTCATGCTTATCAAACAAGAATTGTTCCTGCAGATATAATGAACTAAAAGGCGACTATATCATATCTTAAATAGAATATATCAACGATTGCGGATTTTAGGTTGGACCCTCTAGATGATCTTGATACTGATAAACGAGATGATGAGAGGACGCAAGAGACCACGCTCTCTTCAAGAGTGGAGCAGCCGTATGGCAGCCAAAGAGAGGGGACACACAATCACTTGCGCGTGAGGTCACACGAACATCCGTAGGAGGGTATTATAAGCCCATCGACAAAAACAGGGGGTCACCCCCGCTGCGGGGAGACATTATTCTGATTTCGAGCTGCTCGATAATAGACTACACCTTCTGGGTTATCCCAACATTGATATTATCAACAAAGGTACAGGCAAGCCACTCGCGCTAGCGAGACTAGAGAAGCGTTTTGGGGTGGGTTTCATCCGGGATGAACTTGGGTTTGTTGACTGGAAGCGGGAGAAGCTGCCACCAAAAGTCGTGACAGCTCTTCAGAAAGCTAAGGATGATCAAGGGGAAACCGCGGCTGCAGAGAATGTGGAACAAGCGGTGTAGGAAAGATCTTCAGCGGTCGCAACCACGTTGACTGAATCTGAGATTCAGGGGTCTCTCAGCACATATGGTCGCCTCCCACTGCCCCTCCACGAGCTGCTGGGGCTTAAAAAGACACTGCAGACCTTCAGAGGGGAGCACAAACAATCTTGCTAGAATAACTGCACTGAACGAGGAAATTCCTGTGGAAGACAGACAATTTGATGATGCTAGCGATGATCTCCAGGCGCCGCATTGTAGAAGAATTGCAAGCCTTTAAAGATAAAAGAACGACTCGCTTCGAGGCTGCATCTGCGACCCATGCAGCTCCGCGCACACAAATCAATCGGATCAGGGAAAGGATAAGATGGTCCTTCATAAGGATACCAACCCCACCAAGCCCGCCAATGGATTGGGGTAAGGAGTGGGTAAAAAAGTATCTGCGGGCTCTGGGCAGGATTCTGGCTAAGCACGCCGGTAAAGCCACAGTGGCTCTTCCCAGGTATTATAGGGAGCATCGTCTCTTGGCTCCTCAACACAGTAGGCATGATCTGGATTGCCGGAAATACTTGAGCTCTGGTTGTCACCATAGCTGGAATCCTTTACGCGGCGGTTCATCCACATCTAGTGTAACCATATTAGTTAAAGGCCGAGGGCGACGCTGAGTATTACTAACGCTAGTTTTTATTGTCGAAGTGAACTTCCAAGTTTACGTCTCCATCGACCTCGAGTTTCTGGTCTGCTGTGGCTATGACGATCTCGTTGTTAGAGCCACCGATTTTTCCGATTCGTAAATCCGTATTATTTGGCGCCATGTACAGGTCCACGCCAAACGCAGAATCCACCTTGGAGCGGGCGTACCTCAGGTCGTACTGGTACCGCTTTATGGCCGAGGACAGATCAACAGGTCTGGCGTCTTCGACGTTAGCTACGAACTCCTTCTGCGCATCAAATGCCGTGCCTAAGACAATGCTGCGGGTCTGTGCCTGTGCTCCGAGGATGACCCAAACATAAGTCCAAATGGTGTCACTCACGCGTTCCACACCTGCCTGTGTAAACTCTTCAGATTTCTCGACAATGAAGGTCACTCATTGATTGGCCTGGCCCCCTTGCGAGATGTAAACGATGTGGAACTTTTCTGATGTTCGTTGGAATGACATGTGACTATGGTCGTAGTCGTAATGGAATTTCATGTATCCTGTCCTTGTGACATAATAATAAGCCACGCCTAACCCGTGGTTTCCACTTCTTTTTTGCCACCAGTTTGAGACGACCCGAAACCCGGCTCAAATTCCCTCCTATGTCCTCCAGTCGTAGGGTTGTCGTTCGGACTCCATGCATCGTCTTGTGGAAGTGGCGCGTTATTCTCTTCCAGAATACGGCGCACTTGATAGTACACGTGGAAGTGGAATACAGAGTTGCTCAGTTGTGTAGTGTTGCTATAAGGTGATTTTCTTTTGACACCCAACAACCGGTCGTGGCACACCACACGGCGAAATTGAGTTGATTCTGCCACCAGGCCATCGGTTGCGTGTGCCATTTTTCAACCAATGCGTCTCTGTTGATTTTTGGTAAGGTGTAGCGTTCAAGCACCCTTTGGAAAGTTATGTCGAAAGCAACCTGCGAGTAATTCAGGCTATGATCTATCACCACGGTTTCACTCGCCTCCTCGACCCCCTTACTTGAATATACCCCTCCGACATGGTAATTGGTTACCTTCCAATTGAATAAAAACGCCTTATATTTGTGAATATATTTGTCATACTGAGCGATGTTCAACAGGGGCGCAGTGTCCTCCTCCAATCATATCTGGACAATCAAGAAGGCCAGTACGAGGTCGTGCTACTCGAAATGACCATCCACCCACTCTTGACGAACATTGGCGCCGACGTACGTTTAATGTTTAACGATAAGTCGAGAGTCGTGCCTATTACACCGTCTGTACCCTTAACAAGAAGTGTTCCGAACTTTACGTGCTATACTGAAACTGAATAAAGCGACTGGGCGTGTGCCGCATAAACTCGCCAAAAAGACTATTAACGTCAGTCTGTTAGATCTAGCTGATATCCTGGGATTTTCAAACGCAAGAGAACCCGTGGCGGAATAAATGAAGGAGACAAACCACCCAAACTGATGCATTACAGGGAAATGTTTGTCCACCTAGACGAGATGAGCGTGTCCGAAAACATCGTCACAGTTTCTATTAGTAATGCCAGTGGCTCTACTCTTCTGAGGGCAGTCCCGGTATACCAGGTAGACATGAATTCCGGAAGGACGGCAACATTTGCCAATCCACAGTACAAAAAAAAATGTTGGCTGGCTTTGAGCCGGGGCTTAATGTAAAGCTATTAAACAATCGCGGCCAACCTATACATACAACATACTACTTAAGCGTGACTTCAGACATTTACAGCCGTGATGGACCCATTGGACGCTAGTTGCACCAGCCTAGCCTTATCGGATCTGGCAGATCTCGAGGGTTTTGAGCGGCAAGGGGTGGATGGACGGATTTACGTCTTTCAATTCTGGTAAGGTGTTTATGTACGAAAGAAGGTGGCGTTGGGGCGATCCGGGGAACCGCCGAATTTACATGAGCTCACCGATGGGGATATCGAAATCCCGAATGCGCCCCAAAAACTCACCCTGGTTCGATCTCTTGAGAATAGGATATAGGGTCTCGCTAAATCGGGTGATCCCAAATCGGGAATTGATCTGGCTATGACCTCGGTCCTGTTGCACACAACATACGGTAGTGTTGTCCAAAGGGGTTTTAATGGTGGTACGGCTTACCTCTCGTACACGGCCATGAGAGATAAATTGCATGTGTGGATGCTGCCGGATGGGGACCATATGATCGGAGGAGATCCAGATACAACATCTTACCTCCATACCAACACATCATTTAGCTTTGACACTGTACCCACGCATTCCATAATCATTCTGGATGTTATACTGGGTAATAATCCAGTTTCCAAGGCCTTCCACATCCTTCCTGGCTTGAAGATCGGGCGGCTGCAAAAGCATGTCGGTAAAAGCGTTACGATCGTTGTAAAAACGCTTCCAGAAGAAGCTCATCATGTCCAGGCCGCTGCGGTACAAATGGTGCGAGTGAACCGCATCAACATGGAGCATGACGCTGTGTTAAAACGGTAAAAAATAAGTTTTAAACCCATATCGGATTTAGAATTAAACATTTTAACGGCGTCTGCATAAAAATGGCTCAACTGTATCCAGTATTAGATCCATCTGTCCCCCCCCCCCGACCGAAAATCCGCACGAGTATAGATTACAACATATTAGCACTCTGAAAAAAAGAGTTAGAAGACAAGAGAGATGCCAGAGCTGTTTTATACAAAAAATACCACCAGACAGTCAACGCAGGCAGTGGTATTGATACCGCGCTACTCACGGTAAGTATGGGCCTGGGCGTCGACGATAACTACTGCTCCTATAGCTATAGACATGGAAAGGGCGGCCTTAGTCCGTGGCCTTCTCAGCGGAATGAGTAAGTTTGTAAACCTGCGCCTGTTCATCAAAAATAAAAAACACAATGAAATTCGCTTACTGGCTGAGGGTAAGCTTAATTCCATCACAGACCACGTCTCTATACCGTTGATTGGCGGTAAGATTTCGGATACCGAGTTTCGGTTAATACTCAGTGAAGTCGAGGAATGCGAAGAAATGAAACAACAGATTCGAGTGGGTACAGCGCATAACTCGATTTCATTAGATAAGAAAACGAAAGAAGAGTTAGTGCAACGGGGTAGAGACGAAGTTCGAGCGGCCTTCATGAAAAAACTTTCCAACTGAAGGTTTCGGCAGAGAGGTGGGATACCGGCGGTCGATTTACTTACAGTATTATTCGCAAGTAGACTATAAGATGTGTGCATCACGGTTATCCAATACACTCACTGTGACCGCAATTGGGATCAAGTGGGGTTTAGCTGCATATATTATACACAAACTTTACATTGCTGTACAAAACCGGAGAGATGAAATCACCAGACTCAGCGATAAGTTAGATGATCTAATTTGGTCTGGGTTGCCAAGCCTCAGTGGTAAAATAGATGAGGTAATCGAGGCTGGGTTGCCAGAGTCCAACTGACGGATTAGTTGAAGTCTTCTATAATATTGATTTGTTGAAGTAAAAAAAAGCAAAACCCTTGTCACATCTCGCCGAACTCCGGTAGGGTTTTAATTTTCCTTTTCGTCTTATGCGCTTTGGGACTCCGGAGGCCTTTTTCCACACCCCGTCTTTGTCACGCCTCCACCGGCGTGACAGGTTTGGCAAGACGTGACAAGTTTGGTTGGGCGTGACAAGTTTGGCTAGGCGCGATAAGTTTTCTACCTCTAAAGCCGTTGTGCGATACCCAAATAGGATATAGTTGGAGGTAGGTCGCCAAGCTTTATTTATAGCAGTGGTTCTCGAGTCAAGCTCTCTAACTATGTAAATATAAGGCGGATCTCACTGACTATCAGCATGTGTTATATATGGCGAACCCGGAAGTATGTGAGCTCTGGGCTATAGCCACACACACAGCACATGGCCCTTAATCTTAACCCCATACAGGCGGTTCCGGCCTACATTACCTGCACAGCCTGAACACACAAACAGATTTTGGCTTGGTGGACTTTACACCACCCCCCCCACCCCCATAAATAGCTTTTGCGGCAGTCTATTGAAAGCATTTTCCCAAAAGACCTCCATATTATCTGTGGCCCAGGGAGATTGATAGAGTACCTGTATGTACTCAGACGGCTTATTTTCTCGCTCATAGGTCCAAAAGACTTCTATTTCGCTCCCATCCTCGCAGGATCTACAGGGCGCGGGAATGTTGCTGCCTTTGTGGATTTTGGCTAGGTGAACTTCGCAGTACTCCCCCTGATAATTTTTCCCACAGTTTTCTAGCTCACCCACTTTCAGCCATGCACAGTTATCTTGCGGTTCACTCACCGTAGGTATACACTAGACATTGGGTTTCTCTAAATGAGCGCCCCTGGGTCGACTTTGGTGGAGGGCTGCCCCTTATTGCTCCATATATACAAATCTTCGCCGGTGTTGTAGAAAATGGTAGGCTTGCCAGAGGCCGGTCTTTTCATAATAATGCATTTATCACGGTATTAGACCTTCGTGACGTTGTAGCCGATGTTGAGAAGTTGCTCCACGCGGTGGTCGCTTTCACGTCCGTTGGATTAAATCTCCATGTTGATTGTACCGGTATATTGTTTTATCCGAGCAATATCTTTAAAAGGGAAAACCACCCGGCCTGCCAGGATGGAGAGCCGTCCCTGGGGTTTTCCTATATGGCTTGAAGACTGAACCTCTGAATTTAGCTCTGTATTTTGTTACTGAACAGAAAATACTTTACTGAACCTTCTACTGCGACATGCCTGCTGATTTTGACAACAGCTGTCTTTTACCTAACAAAAAGAAATGGAGAGAAAGTTGTGCACTGAAACCGCACGGTATATCTGTATCTGTACTGACTGCAATAGGTCATATATAGAGGCATGATTACTGGATACTTCAATTAAAAGTATTGCAAGAGTGGTG
The DNA here is from genome assembly GCA_016165875.1 of Acanthopleura granulata. Classification (NCBI taxonomy): domain Eukaryota; kingdom Metazoa; phylum Mollusca; class Polyplacophora; order Chitonida; family Chitonidae; genus Acanthopleura; species Acanthopleura granulata. The sequence goes on along the minus strand of JABBOT010000002.1, from coordinate 50,700 downwards.
AACAGTGACGAACGTGGACAGTTTGAAGCCGTCACGCAGTCAACAGCTAGTGTGTTGTATCTCATCATCGAACTACAGAACACTGCCAAATCAAGTGAGCGTTTGGGGTTTGAATATGGAAATGCTACCTGTTCCACAATGTCAGCATAAAAATCACAAAGTTCACATGCAGATGCCTCTGATGTGGTGGTGCAATTAAGACTCCTCTGCTTTTGGAGTGATATTTTAGGAAGTTCAGATTCTTTAGATTGACATCACGATCCAAATGGCCGAGACATGAATGGCCCACGCATGAAGCGATTAGAAAAGTTAGTTTGTTATCAATTTACTTTTCTGTTATTCCATCCCAACAGTTTGAAAGTATTGCTGTTTGCCCGAATCCTTTCAGGAGAATCATACAAGAAAATTAGTTGAGCCTTGTTGCATTGTGCAGTTTTTACAATCGAATGGTACAGTTTTTGTGCTTGAAGCTTGTGTATGTTGCAACAAGGAAGGATGGCCTCATTTCCGACCATGGTACATTGTAAACCACTATAAAGAGAAATTGAAAAGAAAATAATGCTACACCTTAAACAGGATGGAGGAACTCCATCCCTCCTCCAGCCGTCCCCTAATCAGAGAAAAATTCCATGTAAAGAAGACGTTTTCGAAGAAAATGACTAATGTAGCACAAAGGTCATTGTGATCTACATAAAGCACACAGGAGGTGTAAACATGGTGAATTATATATTAATTACTGTTGAGTAAAGTACTCGAAATACTCGAAAACATACCCCTATACAGTAACATATTATGTAATGGTATGGTTTAATCTAAAACTTTGAGGGATACTCCATCTCAAAAAGATTCAGTGAAATGCCGTGTTTCAGTCTTACTATAAAGCTTTGTGTCTGAAAGGACAGAAAATAGAGATGATTTATTTTTAGGTGAACATAGCTGTTTAAGATAACCTTGTTTATGTTGGTTGGCATTGACTTCATTCTTGCCCTTCTATCATCGCAGTGACAGACTAGAAAGAAATTGTCTTTGCTTTAGAAATACTTTATGGCATCAGAGTTTATGTGAATACAGCATTTGTTACATTTCTAGCAGATGAATGTTACTTCAGGACAGACTGTGACCTAAATAACATTAAATGAAAACTCAAAATTGTACTCTGGAGTTGACAAGGAGTGGATATGTTACTGTGACCCATTGTGCTGCACTGACACACCAAATTTATTCAAAGTTCATGTATACATTGGAGTGGACGACACGTGGTACACTAAATGTATACCATATCGCCATTGTCCACAGTGCACTAAGAATGTCAATCAATATAACATCTGGATAACTGTGACGAATTGCTGATGGTTAGTGTCACCCCTTTGGTATTGGTGCAGGAGAAAAAATCCTGCAAATGGTCGATGCAGATGCCAGACATGAGCATTATTGCTAGAATGAAACCTACTTGCCATCCGCCCACACGGTTTAAATTTCACTGCCCATTATGTATAGCCTCTTTAGATGGTCAATGCAGATGCCAGACGTCAAATTATTGCTGGAATAGAATGCAGATCCACTGTTGTGGGGGCAGTAGCCAGAGCGTTCGTCGAGGGACTATCTGGAATACTGTGGCTGCTAACCTGCTCACCATCAATATCCGTCAACACGGACGAGATTACTCCGACAAAACTTGTCGAGAGTACAAAGATTTGTGCTTCATTCTTTGGGATAAACTCTTTCCATCGGCGGTTCCAGTTGCCAGACCATTTGGGCGACAACATAGCGTACTGTTACAGTCTTGGTGATAATTTGACTAATTCTGTACTCGGTGGCTGTTTTACAAGTCACCACTTAACCTATCACAAACTTGTTTGCTCCTTCGAGTTACTTTCTGTTACACCGTCTTGGGGTCATGTAGTGTCCTGAATTTGCATTGATCGAGTAGTTATATAAAAAATGTAATGTGTGCAAAATCTTGAAACTGTAACGTATTTCTGAAACTGGGCCTCTTCCTTTCTGTTCTTCACAGAGGCAACGAAGGTTATTTATACATTTCCCGTATACATTTCCTCTCGTGACAACGCTGCATGGAGAAAAAAAGTCATTTGGCAGTGATAAAAGTAAAAGCTCTTTAGGTATTTTCAACTTAGAAAACAGCTCATGGCAGGTAGACAATTGTTATATGTGCTTTCCTTATGCCAAATCTCACAGTAGTTCAACCACTGACCATTGCTCTTCTAAATGAACCTTCCCATACATTATTTTTTTGCGGGGGGGGGGAGCTTCAGTGATAAAAGGTGTTTTAGACCTTTTTTGTATTTGAATATTCATTTTGATCCGTTAAGTATTGAAAAAGGTTAGATTACTTCAATCTTTCTCTGATGTCAAAGTTTGATTTTATAGCCCTTCCCCCCTTTAAAAATGTCCCAGATATGTCATTTATATTTATAAAAGTTGGCATTGAAGACCTTAAAATACTCTCCACCTGGAATTATTACGGAATGCCTTGTGGGTAATTTGAATTTCCCTACTTTGCCATGATGAAGATTTGGCACACTCTGGCAAGTACCACAGGCTGGCACACGGAAGACGTTCTATTATTTAGGAGTCAAAATTATACTACACTAGTAAGTGAAAATAGGCAAAGGGACAGGGACATCTTGATTCTTTTACCTCATGATCCACATTTAAGATTTTGGGCCAGTTGTGAATAGTCCCTTCATTATCTGTGATTGAATGCAACAGGCTGATTAGACAGATCAAAATGCCTGCATATATTTGCCAGAGATGTGGGACATCTCCACACGGGTATATGGATATTTTAATCTTCTGGCTCATGGTTAAAATTCTACAAAAAGGGTTAAACTCCCCATATACCCTTCTTAACAAACGAATAACTTATAATAGTAAGCCAGGTTTCATGCCGATTCCATGTCATACCATTACGTGCAGCTTGGGCTTTTCTCTAAAACACATGAAAAACAGACCACCTAGCAAGACCATTTTGAGTAGTTGCCTCTGGAAACGACGTCGTAGCATTTCTTGAGCATGGTAACCTTCAGCGGGATGGGTAGTAACCCAGGGGAAAAGCTTTCGTTTCCATTCCATTGGAACAAATTCCTCATTTCTGGAGACAATGGGCTGCAGTTTATGGGGATTTTGTCCATGTGACTCAGAGTTAAAATTTCATACCCAGGGTTTAAATTCCAACATAGCCTTCTCAACAAGGGGATAACATAATGGTAACTCGGGTATGTGAACCTTGATATCTTTGAAGCAATGTAGCTGTGGAGGTTTAAACCCTCCAATTTTCACTGCATTAATATTTTTTAAAAATTTCCAGTTACATAGTAGATAAAACTTTAAAAACTTGATTACAGGTGATACCCAGACGGGGTGCATTGATTTATGCATTTGCACTAAACCTTAGCAACAGTGTTACAGCTATGAACTGCTTTTTTGTGTCTGTTCGCCACTTTTGGACGAATTTTTCGGAAACTACTGAAATATTTGTTACTAGTCATTAGATTTCTAAAAGTTCCTGCTTATATATATATGTCGTATTACTGTTATCAAGCAATAGCACATACCGAGCCATTTCAGTCAGCGAACTTCACCCATTTTCTTTGTGTCAGGTGAAATAAAAATGTTGTCAAGATGTTCAAGCATGTCTGTCGTACAGGAGACAATTTTGTAATGGTTTCACCATTGGACGACACAGTTGACGGCTAAGCTGAGAGCTGAAGGACATAAATTTTGGAATGTAGAAATTTGTCTGGTATTTTCGACTCATTATACATTAATCTTGTTTTTTGCCACAATAGTGAAATTGTCTTTATGTGAATATTTAATATTTCGGTATTATGCATTGTCAGAAACATGACTTCTTTCTTATAAGTAAGATTATTACAGTAAAATTACTTCACGATACCTTCTATCATTATTTGCCGTACGTGAGGTTTTCTTTTTCTTTGCGATGCGAAAGAGCCTTCAGGAACATATATTTACAAACCTGTGTGACTGATTTCTCTAATAGAGTTTTCTTTTTATTTAAATAGGCGTAATTACGGTTTAAAATACACCTGTCCACTAAAATAAGAAACTGGTATGGTTAGTGGTTTCTTGAGATCGTAGTCTTACTTTTCCAAGCAGTGCTACAGGAAAAGGGTGAACTTGAAACAGCACATAGAATGACAGATTACAGGCTCTACCAATGTACAGAGACACAGAAATTTTATTTTTCACTCCTGGTTTCTTGTGTTTTCTGTTCAGTGGAGTAATATTGTGTTACGTTAAACGTTGACACACTGTGTGATCTGTGGATCAGTTTCAGATTTACATATAGGCCTACTGGCTGATAGAATATTGTGGGCGTGCAACCAAACTGCAGAATGCACATGTCCTCGGGACAACAATGCTATTTCTGAAGTTACAACACTGACATTATGTATATAATCAGCTGCTGCTTTTTCCTGAAGTGAAAGACAAAAATCTCATTTTCACTTAAATGTTCTTTTTTATTAAAAATTCATCACTACAATCATCCAAATGTAGACTTTTGAACAGCCCTACACACTCTTCCACAAAATGCTCGCTCCTAACACATCAATCATTGAATAATACCTGTGAACACGTGTTCTTGTTTGGTCTGAAGGATGCGCATCATTGTATCAAGTGCTTTTATGTGAATTATGAATTTCCAGTCAACGTTATAGTTAGGACATACAAGTATTTTCAATAAAATCCCCCCCCCCCTCAAAATGAACTCATTTAAAAGCCATTCTCCTAAAGAAGAACAAACAGCAGCCCAACTGTGACCAGGCATACCACGTGCCAAGCTTTTTTTTTCTTTCCTTCGTTTTTTCAGTTCATTTTTTGTTGTATATCAGCTACGCCAATTCACGCCATGTGTCTGAATCTGGTGAATGAGCCCTCATGGAAACATCATCAACAGGTACAGAGTCATGGGTGTCTACATTTCTAACTAAGAAATCAGTCAACCATGAAATAATAATGGCATCTAGTTACAACATATAAGGCAGTAGCTAACACCGGGTGAAGTGGGTTCAATCAATTTGATGGTACACAAAATGAAAACAGTTCACTATTTATAATTATTCCAGCCCGGAAAGTTTGTGAACAGTTAGGCGCTGAGGTAATATGCTCTTTCACCTGTGGACAAGAAAATCTGTCCTGTTACCTCTCTATCAAGTTGTTACTCTGTAGTGTAAGTAATTGTAAAACTTGGCAAATGTAATATATGTGGCACAATATAGAATTACATGAATGCCCTCCACTGTGCTATAGGAACATATTTATTTGATGCCCAAAGTGCATTTTTGGGTGTCAAAGCACGTTAGAGAACGCTGACATCCGGGCATTGACTGTTTTACTCACACTATTACACGCTTTACTCGTCCAGAAACGGCGAAGGCGACATTATTGAATGCACATGCAATATATGTGGTATGATATATAATAATATATTGGATAATACTGTTTTGATGCTCAAAGGAGGTTTGTAACATTTGCGGATGTGAAAGTACATCAGAGACCATGGATACCCGGGCACTGGCGATTTTACTGGCGCTAACACTGAAAACAACAGTAAAAACATTGCCAACACCACAGGCCTAGTACGTTCCTGTACATGTACATGATTCTGACGCTGGTTACAAAGCCCTCAGCCTCCGGAACCTAGCGGCGCCTGGACTCTCGCTTATGGTACTAGGACATAGTATGGTTCCACTTTTAACAGCCTGTCAAAATTATATCATTTTCCACGGAAAGATCAAATTTGCAGTATTTATTTCAGTGTCCTGTTTTAAGTTTAGACAGTGAAAGATCGTCCAGATCTTGAACGTTCCTCCAGGTCGTGATTGCCTTTGGACCCACATCTTTTGGACAAGAATGCTATTTCCTCTGCTTGAACCACCCCACATTTTACAACATTCCGCTAACTATAGACTAAATCCATCTAAATACTTTTGTAAATTCGACCGAGTGTAATTTGTGCCTTTAGTACCAAGTTACAAATGGCAAATTACACGCCGGTCTGTGGCCCATAGGGACTCGCCGAATTTCCTGTGATAGTCGCTTTTTTGTCCCCTCCCCCACTTTTTGGAAACTTCCTTCCCCTATGCATGGGAGTTAATTTAAATTCTGCTACATTTCCCCGTAGGTCCAAAAGAATTTACATATGCTATGTACATTGTTCTGTATTTAAACATACTATAATTAGAGGTTCTTTGTGCTATGGCTATATACTGATCTGATGCACAAAGCAGGTCTGTAAGATTTCTAGTGTGAAACATTCAATACAAGAAAATGATTTAAACAGAAGCAAAGGTAAATCGTATGGTAAGTGTCACACACTTAATCCCACTGAGAGTGTGTGACGACCTTGACGAAATTTCCATTTTCTCTAGTGCAGATGGAGGGTACCAGGTCATGGCGTCCAAAAAGATGTCACAATAACACGCCACTGTGCCAGTTTTAAGTGCTGTTAAATATCTGCAAATGCTCTCTTTGGGGAACACCAGTTATAGTTTAAGTTAGTAAAATGGGGTTTTTGCTCTCTATGCAGAGAGCCACCCACGTATGTACCAAAATATTAAAATCAAATACGGAATATAAAAATGATTCTGGTGTAAAACACCCATTTGTGCTAATTTAGCAGGACACTGTGTACCTGAAAGATTCAGTATACAACGTTCCATTTGATTTTCATTGGGTAAATATGGGCTCTTTATGCTTTTTACGACGCTTAAGCAGCGTCACCAATGTTGAGTGTCGTTGAGAAGAAATGTTACATAGAATTTTGTGCATTGTTTTGTGCCACTTTAAAATGGAAATGAAACTCTTCAAATGTCTTCGGTGGTGCACACCAGTTCAAGTTTAAGTCAATAAAATGTGGTCTTCTCATCTGTGCAGGCCTTAAATTCAGCCACGTATAAAAGAAAATACAAAAGTTAATACCAAAATTAAAAGCGCCAAAAGTGACAAAAGGGCCGTTTGTGCCACTGTAGACAGACATTGTGTATCTTGAAGGTTCAATGTAGGAGGCTCAATTCAATTTTCTTTGAGTAAATATTGGGTCGTCATATTCTTTATGATCCTTAAGTAAGGCCTCCTATTTGGGTGTTCTAGCCATAGATAGGAAAAGATGGCTATGGGATGAGATAATTTGTTTTGTGCCACTTTTAAGTGCTGATAAATCTCTTCAAATGCTCCCTTGGGGAACACCAGTTCAAGTTTAGATCAGTAAAATGGGGTTTTTGCTCTTTACGCAGTTAGCGAAGTCACCAATGTATGTAGCAAAATATTAAAATCTAATACGGAAAATGAAAATGACTCTGGTGCGAAAACGCCATTTGTACTACTTCAGAAAGACATTGTGTACCTGAAAGATTCGGTGTACAACTTTCCATTGAAGTTTTCACGTTGTTTATGACCCAAGAGTGTACCTGAAAAAAAATGGTAATCAGATGAGATCATTTGTTTTGTGCCACTTTAAACTGCTGATAACTCTTTTCAAATGTCCTCTGTAGTGCACAACAGTTCAAGTTTAGGTCAATGAAACGGGATCTTCCCATCTGTGGATCAAGTGACAAAAGCGCCGTTTGTGCCACTGGAGACAGACATTGTGTATCTTGAAGTTTCAATGTAGGAGGCTCAATTCAATTTTCTTTGAGTAGATATGGGGTCTTTTATATCAGTTTGTGTAACTCAGGACAGGTGAGGGATGCAATGTGAATATTTTTTCTGCATGTGCTGATTTTGACCATACTCTATAGGTATAAAAACACTCATTCGATTTTGTATGCAAGATTCAGGCGCATACAAAACGGTGGGGACAGGTAGGGATTGGCTGTATCTCTGAAGTGTGTTGAAGTAGTGCTAGGTAATTTTGCGGGTATACACTATGACAAGTAATGGTTGGAAAAGAGTCCATTACTTGTGGCTACAATTAAAGAGAGAAAAATATCATCCAATAAGCAAGTGCCCACCACACCCTGTTTCTACGGCGATAGGACGTTAGTACCTGCACTCCAGCTGATTTATTTTGAGATAATGGTGGTCAAGCGCTGATGATATTTGGATATGTTGTAGGCCAGGCATCTAGTTATTTGACAGTATGTGTCATTTGGGCCAACAAAATTAGGGAATAGAGTTTTAGGAGGGTGTTCATTGTGAAATTACTACATAAAGATTAAGGATGTTTTTTAGTGTTTTTATACCTACAAGATTGGGGACACAGCTCAACTTGATTTTTGTTTAATTTAACTACTTATGTCATATTTTTTTCCTTTCATCATCCAGATAACATAAGGTCAGACCATGTCAGTTTTCATTGAACTGTGAGGAGAATTAGCCAGCGCAGAGCCAATTTTGATTGTGTGCAAGTGGAAGTCTAAGGGAAATAATTCTTCCCTTAAATGTGTATCGCATTGGTCACACTGATGAATGCAGATTTTTTTCACAAATCCGGCTTTGAGCCCAACATGGTTTCTTCTCCCATATTGTACATACCAGTAGAAACTAGCATGTGGATTTTCAGGGACTTCTGATGAAAACTGAGCATTAGAGAAGGGAGTTTAATGTGTGCTACATCAACTTTGGGTACAAGATGGGGCACATAGCTCAACATGATTTTTTTTTGGTTTAATTACTTATGCGATATTTTTTCTTATCTCTTCATCTAGATAACATGACATGACAGAATATCAGTTTTTACTGAGCTGTGAGGAGAAGTCGGAAGCACAGAGCCAATTTTGATTGCGCGTTTTGGCCCCTATGCCATTAAAATGTTATCCAGGTAGGTGACATAGATGAATGGAGATTTTTAGCGCAAAAGCTGACTTGATGTCAACATGGTTTCTTCTCTCACATTATACATACCAAGAGAAAGTGGCATGTGGATTTTCAGGGACTTCCCATGAAAGCTGGCCACTAGAGGTGTGATTTGGGAGATATAGCTTGACATGATTTTTTTATTTAACTACTTATGTCATATTTTTTTTCCTTCTCTCATGATCTACATAACATGACGTCAGGATGTCAGTTTTCAGAGAGCTGTCATGAAAATTAGCTACCAGAGAGTCAGTTTTGATTGCACGTTTTGGTCCCCTTGTATACAACATGTTATTCAGGTAGGTGACATAGATGAATACAGATATTTTTCACAAAAGCTGACTTGATGCCAACATGATCTCTTCTCCCATGTCACACATACAAACAGAAACTGAAGCCAATTTTCATCACACGTTTTGGTCCCTAAGCCTGTAACATGTGATTCAGGTAGGTGACATGGATGAATGGAGATTTTTCTCACAAAGCTTGACTTGATCCAATATGGTATCTTCTGCCATGTTATATATACCAACAGAAACTAGCATGTGAATTGTCTTGGACTTCACGCGAAAACTTTCCACTAGAGCAGCGATTTGAATGTCTGACACATCCTCCTTGGCTACAAAATGGGAAACATATCTTGCTTTCATTTTTTTGATGTTGCCATGTTTTTTTCTTCTGTCATCATCTAGATAACATAACATCAGAGCTTGTCAGGTTTTACTGAGCTGTATAGAGAATTAAGAAGCACAGATGTAATATCGATTGCACGTTAAGGCTACAACATGTTATCCAGGTAGGTGACATAGAGGAATGCAGATTTTTGTCCCAAAAGCTGATTTGATGCCAAGATGGTGTCTTCTCCCATATTATAGATACCAACAAAAAGTAGCATGTGAAATTTCAGGGATTTCCTGCGAAAGCTTTCCACTAGAGGTGTGATTTGAATGTCTGACACATCCTGCTTGGCTGCAATATGGGAGAAAAAGCTAACTTGATTTTTTTTTATTTAACTTCTTATGCCATATTTTTTTATTATGTCATAATGTACAATGTACAGAAGATGACGTCACAGCATGTCAGTTTTCATTGAGTTGTGATGAGAATTAGTCAGCACAGAGGCAATTTTAATTATGAGCAAGTCGAAGTATATCCAAGGGAATTAACTCTTCCCTTAAATGTGTATTGCATTGGTCACACAGATGAATGCAGATCTTTTTCACAAGACGTGCTACGAAGCCAAGATGGTTTTTACTCCCATATTTTATATACCAACAGAAATTGGCATGTGGTTTTTGAGGGATGTGATGGAAACTGAGCACTAGAGAAGCGCAGTTAATTTGCATTACTTCCATTTTGGCTACAAGATAGGAGACATATCTCACCTTGATATTATTTTTCTGTAACCACTCTTGCCATATTTTTTTCTTCTGTCATCATCTAGATAACATGACATGACAGGATGTGAGTTTTCACTGAAGTGTGAGGAGCACTAGGAAGCACAGAGCGAATTTTGATTGTGCATTTTAGCCCCTATGCCAACAAAGTGTTATCCAGTAGATGACATAGATGAATGGAAATTTTTTGCACAAAACCTAATTTGATGCCAACATGGTTTCTTCACTCATGTTATGCACACCAAGAGAAATTGGAATGTGGATTTTCAGGCACTTCCCATCACGTTCTGCTTGACATATCTCACGTTGATTTTTTTTTGTTTAACTACTTTTGGCATATTTTTTGCTTGTATCATCATCTAGATAACATGACGACACGGCATGTCAGTTTTCACTGAGCTGTGTGACGAATTATAAAACACAGAGCCAATTTTGATTGCGCACTTTGGCCCCTATGCCAACTACATGGTGAGAGAAGGAAAAGAAATATGACCTAAGTCCTTAAATAAAAAGAAATCATGTCGAGCTATGTCTCCCATATTGCACTCAAGCGGAACACATTAAAATCACCTCTCAAATGGCCAGCTTTCATGGAAGTACCTGAAAATCCACATGCCACTTTCTCTTTGTATGAATAACATGAATAAACCATGTTGGCATCAAGCCAGCTTTTGTGCAAAAAATATGTATTCATCTATGTCACCTACCTTGGTAACATTTTGTTCGTGTAGGGGGGCCAAAACGCGCAATCAAAATTACCTCTGTGCTTTCTAGTGCTCCTCACAGCTCAGTGAAAACTGACATGCTGTGACATCATGTTATGCATATGATGAGACAAGAAAAAAATATGGCAAAAACAGTTACATAAAAAGAATCAAGCTGAGATATATCTCCCATAATGAAGCCAACCAGGATGTGTCAGACATTCAAATCGCTGCTGTAGTGGCCAGTTCTCTCGGGAAGTCCAAGAAAACTCACACGCTGGTTTCTGTTGGTATGTATAACATGGGAGAAGAAATCATGTTGGCATCAAGTCAGCTTTGGTGCAAAATATCTGCATTCATCTATGTCACCTACCTTGACAACATTTTGTTGGCGTATGGTTGCCAAAACGTGCAATCAAAACTGGCTCTATGATTCCCAGTGCTCCTCACAGCTCAGTGAAAACTCACATGCTGTCACGTCATCTTTTCTACATCATAACAGAAGAAAAAATATCACATAAGTAGTTAAAGAAAAAAAAGAAACAAGAGCTATGTATAACATCTTGTAGCCAAAGGGGATGTAGTGCACATTAAAATCGCTTCTCTAATGCTCAGTTTTCATCAGAAGTCCCTCAAAAACCACATTCTAGTTTCTGTTGCTATGTAAAATATGGGAGAAAAAAACACATTGGCCTCATAGCAGCTCTGGTGAAAACAATCTGCATTCATCTGTGTGATCAATGATTTACACTTAATACAATAATCATGTACATGGTTATTGTCTGTCAAAAAAAGTCCAAGGCTATACACATACTATACATATTATTCTTGCTGCATGTAGCTGCTAAAATGTGACAAGTCAATGTACATGAATATAATCAAGGGTCAGTCCAAACTCTTAATCAGTTACAATTAGAAAGCATGAAGTGTACTCAAATTTGACTGGTCACTTGTACGAGAAAAACTAAATTGCCCAAATCACGAACTCAAATTCAGCACTCTACAGCCAAACTGTAACTAAAACACATGACCACATGCCTGGTCACTGGTAAGATATATACTAAATTTCCCAAATCCCAAACTCTGTTTTTTTCACCCACAAGAATTACCCTGTCATAAAGTCCATTAGCATCACATTAAACTCAATGACAATCAAATAAATAAATAGATGAACTAGTAAATTGTAGCCTAGAGTTATGCTGTCAATTTTGAGTGTAACTGTGATAATTTGGGAAGAGATACAAACAAGTTCTCTACTACTACCCTGTAGGACACTACATGTATATTCATGTGAAGTATAAAACATGTAAGCTCCACATATGAATACTCGTACAAGGAGATCATTAAATATGTTTGTGGGATGTAATCCAACTGACCCTCCCAAAAAGGATCCTATTTTAAAGTTTTAACTAGGACTTGGATCAAACTTAATTTCTGTCTTAATTTATACTTTTTTCAAAATGCGGATATTTTTCATGGAATTCTTTCAGGATCGCCTTATAAAATTTTATTTAAGGTGAAATTCCTTAGACCTCTCACTAAAATAACATCGTTGGTGTATTTAAGCTCAAGTACATGTATATGTATCAACACTTTGCTGTGCAATGACCTCTCTCTGTGCAACCAAAAACAGCACAAAACAAGAGTAAACATTAATATTAAAACATTACAGAACATTAAAATGACAAAAAACATTAAAAATGACCTTTAAATTAAGTCACAAAGATGCACTGGTAAAAACCCCTGAGTTGTGGAAACCACACCTCTCCCCAAACCACCTACTTTTAACCCCATCCAATTCTACCCACATTTAACCCCACCTCACCTCACGTACGTTTAACCCCATCCCAACCCACACTTAACCGCATCCCACACCATCCACATTTATCCACATCCCACGTTAACCTCATCCCACCCCATCCACGTTTATCCACATCCCACCTTACCCATGTTTAACCCCACCCCACCTCACCTATGCTTAACCCCATCCCAACCCACACTTAACCCCATCCCACCCAATCCACGTTTATCCACATCCCACCCTACACATGTTTAACCCCACCCCACCTCACCTACGTTTAACCCCATCCCACCTACCCACGTTTAACTCTACCCCACGCCACCCACATCTAACTCCAGGGCTAATGTTGCAGTGAATGATATCCTACACATGTGGAATACACTGTGGCTCTGAGATCACTTACCAAATGGTGTGAAGAAAACCACGCTTGAGAAGACATAACCAGCAACCAGTCCCACTAGGAGAACAGACAAGACCGGGATTCCCAGGTTCTACCATAAGGCTAACCATACCAGGCCTCCTAATAAACTGACAGCACTAGCCATAAATAGCTGGCCTGAAACACAGCACATATAACACCCTCAACACTGTATACATTTCACGTTTGATTAATGATTTATTTATTTATTTACTTATTTATTTATTTGGGCTTTTATCAATGTTTAACACACTCAAGAATTTTTCACTTTTAATATATTATGGCAGTCAGTGCCAAGCATGTTTACAAGCCACCTTAGAGGCAGACAAGGTATCCACAATACAGGTTAAGACTAAAGAAATGACCAACACTATTCTAATGACTATGAATTGTCATCATGGCCCCAGGAATAGTTAAGCGTGGGCGAATCCATAACTTCCCTTCCTAGGCCGAGGTGCAATCCACACTTGTCGTGCCAGTGTTTGGCGTCTTTGCCTTAACACTGGATCATACCCACAGCTGTCCAACAGGAAAACACCCCAAACTGTCCACCATTTGTACACTTCACAACTGTCCACCAGGTACTCGCCCCACAACTGCCCACCAGCGACACACTCCATAACTGTACACACCCCACAAATGTACACACTCCACAACAGTCAACCAGGTACACACCCCACAACTGTCCACCAGCTACGCACCCCAAAACTGTCCACCAGCTACACACTTCACAACTGTACACATCCCACAACTGTCCACCAGCTACACACCCCACAACTGTCCACCAGGTACATACCCCACAACTGTCCACCAGGTACACACCCCACAACTGTCCACCAGGTACACACCCCACAACTGTCCACCAGCTACACACTCCACAATTGTCCACCAGCTACACACCCTACAATTGTCCACCAGTTACACACCCCACAACTGTCCACCAGCTACACACTCCACAATTGTCCACCAGCTACACACCCAACAATGGTCCACCAGTTACACAGCCCACAACTGTCCACCAGTTACACACCCCACAACTGTCCACCAGTTACACAGCCCACAACTGTCCACCAGGTACATACCCCACAACTGTCCACCAGGTACATAACCCACAACTGTCCACCAGTTACACAGCCCACAACTGTCCACCAGTTACACACCCCACAATTGTCCACCAGTTACACAGCCCACAACTGTCCACCAGTTACACACCCCACAACTGTCCACCAGCTACACAGCCCACAATTGTCCACCTGTTACACACCCCACAACTGTCCACCAGCTACACAGCCCACAACTGTCCACCAGTTACACACCCCACAACTGTCCACCAGCTACACAGCCCACAACTGTCCACCAGTTACACACCCCACAATTGTCCACCAGCTACACAGCCCACAACTGTCCACCAGCTACACACCCCACAACTGTCCACCAGTTACACACCCCACAACTGTCCACCAGCTACACACCCCACAACTGTCCACCAGTTACACACCCCACAATTGTCCACCAGTTACACACCCCACAACTGTCCACCAGTTACACACCCCACAACTGTCCACCAGCTACACACCCCACAACTGTCCACCAGTTACACACCCCACAACTGTCCACCAGCTACACACCCCACAACTGTCCACCAGTTACACACCCCACAACTGTCCACCAGCTACACACCCCACAATTGTCCACCAGTTACACACCCCACAACTGTCCACCAGTTACACACCCCACAATTGTCCACCAGTTACACAGCCCACAACTGTCCACCAGTTACACACCCCACAACTGTCCACCAGCTACACAGCCCACAATTGTCCACCAGTTACACACCCCACAACTGTCCACCAGCTACACAGCCCACAACTGTCCACCAGTTACACACCCCACAACTGTCCACCAGCTACACAGCCCACAACTGTCCACCAGTTACACACCCCACAATTGTCCACCAGCTACACAGCCCACAACTGTCCACCAGCTACACACCCCACAACTGTCCACCAGTTACACAGCCCACAACTGTCCACCAGTTACACACCCCACAACTGTCCACCAGCTACACAGCCCACAACTGTCCACCAGTTACACACCCCACAATTGTCCACCAGCTACACAGCCCACAACTGTCCACCAGCTACACAGCCCACAACTGTCCACCAGTTACACAGCCCACAACTGTCCACCAGCTACACAGCCCACAACTGTCCACCAGTTACACACCCCACAACTGTCCACCTGTTACACACCCCACAACTGTCCACCACCTACACACCCCACAACTGTCCACCACCTACACACCCCACAACTGTCCACCAGCTACACACCCCACAACTGTCCACCAGTTACACACCCCACAACTGTCCACCAGCTACACAGCCCACAACTGTCCACCAGTTACACACCCCACAACTGTCCACCAGTTACACACCCCACAACTGTCCACCAGTTGCCACCTTCTACAACACTCCCACACACCAAGTTCACCAAGTTACACACCCTTGGCCACTGTTCACCACACACCCTGGCCACCGTTCACCAGCTACACAGCCCACAACTGTCCACCAGTTACACAGCCCACAACTGTCCACCAGTTACACACCACACAACTGTCCACCAGCTACACACCCCACAACTGTCCACCAGTTACACACCCCACAACTGTCCACCAGCTACACAGCCCACAACTGTCCACCAGTTACACACCCCACAACTGTCCACCAGGTACACACCCCACAACTGTCCACCAGCTACACAGCCCACAACTGTCCACCAGTTACACAGCCCACAACTGTCCACCAGTTACACACCCCACAACTGTCCACCAGTTACACACCCCACAACACCCCACAACTGTCCACCAGTTACACACCCCACAATTGTCCACCAGTTACACACCACACAACTGTCCACCAGGTACACACCCCACAACTGTCCACCAGGTACACACCCCACAACTGTCCACCAGTTACACACCCCACAACACCCCACAACTGTCCACCAGTTACACACCCCACAATTGTCCACCAGTTACACACCCCACAACTGTCCACCAGTTACACACCACACAACTGTCCACCAGTTACACACCCCACAATTGTCCACCAGTTACACACCCCACAACTGTCCACCAGGTACACACCCCACAACTGTCCACCAGGTACACACCCCACAACTGTCCACCAGTTACACACCCCACAACTGTCCACCAGGTACACACCCCACAACTGTCCACCAGTTACACACCCCACAACACCACACAACTGTCCACCAGTTACACACCCCACAATTGTCCACCAGTTACACACCCCACAACTGTCCACCAGGTACACACCACACAACTGTCCACCACCTACACACCCCACAACTGTCCACCAGTTACACACCCCACAACTGTCCACCAGCTACACACCCCACAACTGTCCACCACCTACACACCCCACAACTGTCCACCAGTTACACACCACACAACTGTCCACCAGTTACACACCACACAACTGTCCACCAGTTACACACCCCACAACTGTCCACCAGTTACACACCACACACCTGTACACCAGCTACACACCCCACAACTGTCCACCACCTACACACCCCACAACTGTCCACCAGCTACACACCCCACAACTGTCCACCAGTTACACACCCCACAACTGTCCACCAGCTACACAGCCCACAACTGTCCACCAGCTACACACCCCACAACTGTCCACCAGTTACACACCCCACAACTGTCCACCAGGTACACACCCCACAACTGTCCACCAGCTACACAGCCCACAACTGTCCACCAGTTACACACCCCACAACTGTCCACCAGTTACACACCACACAACTGTCCACCAGGTACACACCCCACAACTGTCCACCAGGTACACACCCCACAACTGTCCACCAGTTACACATCCCACAACTGTCCACCAGTTACACATCCCACAACTGTCCACCAGCTACACAGCCCACAACTGTCCACCAGGTACATAACCCACAACTGTCCACCAGGTACATAACCCACAACTGTCCACCAGGTATGTCTACACCCGACAATTAGTCATCAGGTATATTACTCTCCACCAGGTTACTACACATCAAGCACAATCGTCAACCCTTGGTTCTCAACCAGGTATACACTCGTCAGTTCTCAACCAGGCACACACACCCAGCCTATAATCGTCAAGAAATTAACTTATACATAACGCTATTGTCAATCAGATTTGTATCCACACATCACAATTTTTAACCACCCATAGACCCCGTATGCTTTGTGCTACATACTGTAATATTACCTGTACTTGACTACACACCCTAGTGTACCTGCCCACAGCATTAATACACCTTGTATCCGCCAACAGCACATGTACCCAGTCTACAAGTAATGTACACTGTACACATATATATGTTAATGTCCATGGTCTGCACACCCACAACTGTCAATGGAATATATGACCAAATGGCTACTGCACTACCCTGTAACTGCATTCTCAAATCTAAACAGGACAGTCAGCTGCACACATACTTGTACACTGCATAATACAAAGTA
Source organism: Acanthopleura granulata (assembly GCA_016165875.1). Taxonomy (NCBI): domain Eukaryota; kingdom Metazoa; phylum Mollusca; class Polyplacophora; order Chitonida; family Chitonidae; genus Acanthopleura; species Acanthopleura granulata. The sequence goes on along the minus strand of JABBOT010000002.1, from coordinate 32,999 downwards.
CATGTACAAGCAACTGAATACTTCAACTGTCAACTATGTGTACATGTACAGTGTATGAATTACAATACCTTACAAACCTCAATCAACACTGTACGTTTAACCAGACTCAATGTACGGGACAACAAATACAGTATCAACATTCTTGTATAATTATCCCATGAGGGAAAACAAATATCATTTTGATGTCAAAATTTAGTGACATATTACAATCAGAAATATAATTTACATTTCACTATTAACTTTACCATTTCAGGCAGAGTAAACTAATCATCAAACTTAATTAAATCAACATCAAGAAAAAACAACAGTGTAGTGTAATATATAATCAGTGTCAAAGGTCTTTAAGTGCACAGTATTATTTCTCAAATTAGTTTCTCTCCAAACAACTACATGCTTCATTCACTTCACAGCTGTCAGCCTCTTTGCATAGGCCTAGGCATGCAGCCCACAATACCCATTAAATTTTACCCCACTCTACACACACTCTGTACAGCGCATGGTTATGTGTAGGGTGGGATAAAAGTTTCGAGGCCCATTGCCTGTGAGAAGTTTGAATTCAGGACATGGCAGACGTTGGCTCAAAAAACCTGGTTCTAAACTTAAACTGGCCAGATTACTGTTGAAAAATGGTTTACCAGTGCTGGCTTTGCTATTTTTACAAACCAGTTCACTCAATAAATCTGGTCATAGCGTATGTAAGGTTTCTCACCCTGGACTTCCACAGGACCAGTGCTGGGAACTACGGTACCATACACAGGCAACTCAGCTAGCTGTGCCAAAGGTTGTGTACCAGTTTTCATAGTTCACGTCGGCTGAGAATGAGTGTTTTGCTCATTTTATCATGTTTATAGACATCTATATCGGTGTTATTGACCATCGAGTAGGACATGTAGGATGACTGACCGTTGGAAATAATTATGTTTGCATTCACTGTGACTCTCTGCTCCATATGACCATTAAAAAAGTTTGAGTGTGCTTACCAGTGAGAAATGTATATGAACAGTAAATATGTAACATCCTGACAACAGAATTTTTGGTTATGTGTTTAATCCAAGAGTTTTATTTCACAGGAGTTTATGGTGAAGTAATACAAATTAAAACAGAAAAATGTCTGAAATTCAGAAATATCCAAAATAAATTCAACATTTAAAAAACCAAATAATTTTCCAGGTCAGTTAACTTTTTCGCAAGTTAATACAAGTGTATATTTACTTGTTTCTTGTGAATTTATGGTGTATCTGTAATTAAAAGTATTCTTAGGAGGTGGTGGTCTGGTCAAAAGTGTTGAACTACCAGTAAAGTAGCTACTCTTTGGAAATCAGCAGCCTTTACCATGCAGAAAGATAGGCTTTAAATTTGTTCAGCAGAACATGAATTTGAGCATGCAAATTACTTGAAATGGGATTGTCATTTGCAACAATCACAACACTATAAATAGTCAAGTAAATAAAAAGAGGAAGTGGGGAGAAGCTTCCCAGATGTATTTATAATATTATAAATGATGAATTATACACAAATATGGATTAAATACATAGAAAATATATCAATCATGATGACTTTATAAACTTTTTAATTGATAAAATGATGTACTCTGAAGAGTAATGTTCTCTCACTTTGATCTTTGCAAATTTTGTTCTCCCTGACTGTCTCTTGTATATATTCAACTGGGTCAGGATTTTTTATATTAGGCACTGTATATCTTATAATTTTCTTCCGACAACAATATAAGATAAAGAGTAAAAAGATTTATTTTTGGACTATACGATTAGACCCTAATTATCAACAAAACTTGAACAGATTGATATAAATATGGACCTTGGGTATCTCGTAATTAATGAAAAAAAAGTATTAGTCTCTCTATTAACACATCCATAAACACTACATCCAGAGACAGGGGTAGACTCCCAAATGTATGATAACCAGCACTTAAATTAAACACTACACACATCTCACCTTCTTATACGTCTCTGGTAAAAAAAAGACAAAGCATATCATTATTTTTCAGCCATCACTGTATAACTGTACCTTGTGCATGTACATTTGCAATTACATCAGGTACCGGATTACCTCAACTTGTTCACGCAATTCCCAGTGGGTCACATAGCCTACATATGAGCATATTTAATATGAGTGATTATTTAAGTAAGTAGTACCGTAGGCGTAAACCAGCGCATCTAGAAAATAAGTGGTTGGTAAACAATACAAATCCCTCACCAGGTTTACATCCACGCATGTGGTGTATGTGTGCATGGCATGACATTTCATGTTATAACAGGCCCAAAATCCAGAGAGGTCTGATCAATCTCTCTGCCAAAAAGCCACTTGAAATTATTTTCCTGATTTATATACCTGTAAGATTACATGACCTCCCATAGTATATGTATGTATGTTTCGGTTTAACTTCATAATTAACAATTTTTCAGTCAAACACTGATGAAGAGTCATTAGAATGTATATATACTGTGTTTTCTTGCGGAAGAATTAATCCATGCCACCAAAGTGCAGCGCCACTGGAACATCATGCTGAAGACACCAGACAAAACACCCCACCCAGTTACATTATACTAGTCTTGCTTCCCTCCCATAACCTCTCAATGCGGAGGCACAGTGAGGTAGCAACAGGCATTTCTTAAGTCTTTGGTATGACCTGACCCCATATTGATCCCGGATCTCCAGATCCCAAGGCAAACGCATTAACCACCAAGCCACCGAGGCAGTAACTCCAGAATTTTTTACTTCTATTATTGTGACCAATTCAATGAGCAGAGAAACCCACTATCAGCAGTACACCATTGGCATTTAGCAACTAGCAAGTAATACACTTTCCCACATTTATTGATTTATTTCTTTGTTTCTTTACACTGTACTTAAGGCCAGTGACCTATACATGTTGTGATGGAAGGAACCAGTCAAAGCTCAAGCAAATGCCAACTTTTAACATCTTGGCACCTACGTGACACAATGGTGGAAGGCAAGAGGTCTACATAAACAAGACATAATGTACACTTACGTTTTCTCTTTATTCTCTTTGTTAGCTTCCTCAAACAGAAAGTAAAGAAACACTTAACTGTTCATTTGGCTTAACATGATAGCGCTTTCCTTTCATAATTTAAAAGTCTAATACCTTGATCATTTCATAATTTACAGTGGATATGGCAGAAGGATGTAGTGTGGAGATGTCTCCATTCACCTCACAAAATATAACATGTGCATGTTGGTCTATATTTAAAAATCTTTATTACAGACCACCTGACAACTATTCCACGACACTTGGCCATATATTATTGCCAAAATGTCAATTTTCAGATCAGTGTTCATTGGGTACACAAGTCAGTACATGTACACAAAATTACAATACTACATTCCATTACTTTGTTTTTTGTGTGTCTAGAAGTGCAATTATCCAGCTGACATTTTACATAAATGAAGTACAACCTCTGGTGAGTGGAAGGCCTCTGTACATACCACTCTTCAGGGAACATCATCAATACCATAATCATATCTCAATTCTTCGCCTTTTGAAATGAGCCTTCTGGAGAAGAGGCAGGGGTCTACCATTGTGCTCAAGGATTCGCATGGTGCCATTCGGGGAGTCTCCACCATGGTTCACCATTCTGGCTAAATCCATGTTAGAGCAATCTGGTGTAGCATCAACACTGTAGAGGACATTCAGACAGGGCCATCAAATTAGAAGTGTACCCAACATAGCCACATACTAACATCAAGCACAAATGCATTAACGTTTTTATGAACACATTCCTATGGCAGCTAGACAGCTTCAACTTTGTGGAAGCAGACTCAACCTATTACATTATTAGCCCAGTTCAAACTTTTGCACTTTTTAACATTTCATGAAGAAGTAAATAGTGATCATTTATTGTCTTAATTTGCTGCATTAGGTGAACACAATTTATTAGGCTTCCAAGCTGATGGCCTAGAAAGTATATTGTTATCATACAGATTATTATTCTTAGTAGTATTATTTTTCTCTGGAACACTATTTTTGTAACTGTGGAAACCGTAACCACCACACAGTTGACAATTATATGTCTACGAGAACATGAGTTTTCTGCACAGTTTCAAACTGTCTTGGAGGCCTACTTTTGCTGCAAAGTAGACATCCAAAGAAAATCTTCAATCTCAAATTTTGGTTGTAAGCGGTTTTGGTGACCATTGTTTTAATTCAATTGAAAAGGTAATGACGGATATGCCATGCTAACGCAAACCAAAAAGTCACAAAAACAGGGTTGATATCTTACAAATTGTAGAAATAAACGAATTTCCATGCTGGTGACCACAAACTTTTGAAATTCAACACTATAGATATCCTACTTGGTGGAACTTGACCTCCTGATTACGAATCTGTTTTTGTTTTTAATCTAACTTACACAGTTTTGTCGTAAATTACGACTGAATTTCAAAAAGTCGCAAATTTGGAGGTCACCTCACAGAAAACTCTCACAGCTGTAAAACTCAAAATGGCTCAGCGGTAAGGGCTATATAGGTACTGTATGTGTGCTGAAGATCTGAGTTGTCGTAATAAATACTGGAACTACTGTTCTTCAGGAATTGTCAAATTGTAATGTGTAGTGACCGCTCCAAATTGTGATCAGAGGCGCAGTTTCCTGTATGTATACAGGTCATGTGAATGAAAACTGTTACAATTGTAAACCTGGAAACCTCATATTGCAAAAGCCTGCAAATCTACTGTTGTGTAGCCGAGACTCATCGGCGAAATATCGTCTCTGTGCAGCAAGTGTATACATATACATGTAATTTCTGTTAAACAGTGAATAAAGCGTGTCTTTTTCTGCACTTTTTATATACAGCATATGTAACTTCATTGCTCAGCAAAGTTTGTCACTTGGAGCTAAAAGCAATCAGTCATTTGGACACGTGAGACCAGGCGAGTAGCGTGAAAGGTAGATCAGGCATGTGTTGTGTCAATTGCACCGGGCGACTGTCGCTCAACCCGAGAAATCAACAACTCTCCCTCCACTGCAACACAACCTTCAGCACAATTTCGGATTCCTGCATGTAGATCACACCTGTTTCTAATGCACCATGGGTAATTCTCAACAAACCCGACAGCATTCCACTAGACCCCCAGCCTACAACCATTATGACAGAAGTCCACAGCCACAGCGCAATGTCATCAAAATTTCTACACGCACATGTACCTTGAGTCATTAGGGAGCCCAATCAATGCAACTCTTATTAGGCTAAATTCAGCTGTTAAACAAATGTTGTGGTTTCCAGTTTCTTTTCAGGTCTAGACCTTACATACCCATAAGGGAGAGATGGGCTTTAGGCTGATGCGCAGAAAGGAAACTAGCAGACTGTATGCCGTAGATTTGGACTCCTCAACCGTTTTCAAGAAAGCAACACCGTTTATTCCATCAATTATTCAGATCAAACCTTCGTATCTTTATATGCTCCCTAACATTCCCTGCCATCTACACGTACTCTGTCCTCATCTGCTCACAAAACTGAACTGAACCCAGGCAAATCACATGGGACATTGGAGTGGGCTGAATCCACGTCATGTGTCAAGCAAGCTGACACATTAGCCACCCGCGCTTTATATCGCCAAGGCTTGACACTCTATGCGGATCGTCAGTACTACACCCATTGTATATGATATCTGGTAGTCAAGGGTTCAAATCCAGTTGATTTCCTTTCATTTTTGTCACACTTTTTCTCACTTCATTTTTGCATATTTTGTTGTAATTTGTACTGATTACACTTTGCATTGTAAATGTAAGGAAAATGTCTAAAAAACATAAGATGTATTCAACCATACGTGTGAGACATTTTGTTAAAAAAGCAGACCTGCCCTCTATCGCAGTGGTCTGTTCTCATCAGGAATCCAAGTTTTTTCTTTTCTTCAAACTGTTTTAACTGTAAAGCGGCAAACTGGTATGTGCAAATGGCTCCTTATGTACTGTCAGTGTAGAATCTTGAGCTCTGTGTTAACTGCAAAACATACAGAGTTTCCAGAATTATCAAAATCCTGATAAATTGTGTATCACAAATTCATAAGTACACACTTATGGTGTAGCTACATGCGCATTAATGGATAAATGTACGAAAATTAAAATTTTGCTACCTGATAAAGTTTGACTTTCTAATCACGTATCAGCACAACTGTACCCGGTGTTACTACAGCATGTACTGTGCGTACAAGTACATACCCCTCAACTCTACCCGGTGTGACTACAGTCACGTACTGTGGGTATTAGTACATACCCCACAACTGTACCTGGTGTGACTACAGCCATGTACTGTGCGTATAAGTACATACGAGTCAACTGTGCCCGGTGACTACAATCATGTATTGTATGTACAAGTACATACCCCTCAAATGTCCCTGGTGTGAATACAACCATATACTGTGTGTACAAGTACATACCCTTCAACTGTACTCGGTGTGACTAGTCATGTACTGTCTATACAAGTACATACTCCACATCTGTACCCGGTGTGATTACAGCCATGTACGATGCGTACAAGTACACACCTCTCAACTCTATCCGGTGTGACTACAATCATGTATAGTGCATACAAGTACATACCCCTCAACTGTACGCAGTATGACTACTACAGCCATGTACTGTGTATCCAAGTACATTCCAGTCAACTGTATCTGGTGTGACTACAGCCATGTACTGTGCGTACAAGTACATATGCCTCAACTCTACCCGGTGTGACTACAGTCATCTACTGTGGGTATTAGTACTTACCCCACAACTCTACCCAGTGTAACTACAGCCATGTACTGTGAATACAAGTCCATACCCCTCAACAGTACCCGGTGTGACTACAGTCATCTACTGTGGGTACTGGTACATACCCCACAACTGTACCCGATGTGACTACAGCCATCTACTCTGCGTACAAGTGGATATTCCTCAACTGTACTCGGTGTGACTACAACCATGTACTGTGCGTACAAGTACATCCCCCTCAACTGTACCCGATGTGATTACAGTCATCTACTGTGGGTACTAGTACATAAACCACAACTGTACCCAGTGTGACTACAGCTACATACTCTGCGCACAAGTATGTACCCCCACAACTGTACCTGCTGTGACTACAGCCATATACTGTGAGTGCAATTACATAACCCACAACTGTATCTGGTGTGACTACAGCCATCTACAGCGCATACAAGTACATGCTCCACAACTGTACCCGGTGTGACTACAGTCACGTACTGTGCATACAAGTACATACCCCTCAACTGTACCTGGTGTGACTACAGTCATGTATTGTATGTACTAGTACATACTCCTCAACCTTACCCGGTGTGAATACAACCATGTATTGTGCATCCAAGTACATACCCAACAACTGTACCCGGTGTGACTACATCCATATACTGTGAGTGCAATTACATAACCCACAACTGTATCTGGTGTGACTACAGCCATCTACAGCGCATACAAGTACATACGCCACAATTGTACCCGGTGTGACTACAGCCATGTACTGTGCGTAGAAGTGCATACCCCAGAACTGTACCCAGTGTGACTTCGGCCATATACTGTGCGTACAAGTACATATCCCTCAACTGTACCCAGTGTGACTACAGTCATCTACTGTGGGTATTAGTACATACCCCACAACTCTACCCAGTGTGACCACAGCCATATACTGTGAGTGTAATTACATAACCCACAACTGTATCTGGTGTGACTACAGCAATCTACTGTGCATACAAGTACATACCCCTCAACTGTACCCAGTGTGACTACAGTCATCTACTGTGGGTACTAGTACATACTCCTCAACTCTACCTGGTGTGACTACAGCCATGTACTGTGCATACAAGTACATACTCCTCAACTCTACCTGGTGTGACTACAGCCATGTACTGTGCCTACAAGTACATATTCCTCAACTGTACGGAGTGTGACTACAACCATGTACTGTGTGTACAAGTACATATTCCTCAACTGTACCCAGTGTGACTACAGCCATCTACTGTGCGTACAAGTACATATTCCTCAACTGTACCCGGTGTGACTACAGCCATGTACTGTGCGTACAAGTACATATTCCTCAACTGTACCCAGTGGGACTACAGCCATGTTCTCAATAGTACCCGTGTGACTACAGCCATGTACTGTGCATACAAGTACATACTCCTCAACTGTACCGGTGTGACTACAGCCATGTACTATGCGCACAGGTACATATTCCTCAACCGTACCTGTGTGACTACAGCCATGTACTGTTCATACGTACTCCTCAACTGTACCGGTGTGACTACAGCCACGTAGTTTATGTAAAGTACATACTCCTCAACTGTACCCAGTGTGACTACAGCCATGTACTGTACCTATAAGTATATACCCTAAACTGTACCCGGTGTGACTACAGCCATGTACTATATGCATACTACCCATAACACGCTTTGTGTCCTTTGCAATTATCTACTTTATGTTTATACCCCACAAGTTTACTGTGTCTACTACTGCCATATACATATATATTACGATACACACCACAACAGCACTCAATGCCTATTACAGTCATGTACAATATGCATATACCCCATAACTGCACGACAGCCATTCAGTCTATGGCCATGCCCCACAGCTGCACTCTGCGGCCACTATGGTCATATACTATATTTATCATATACATGTAACTGCAGCTTATGTAGTGGTATAAAGCCGTGACAGATTTTTCTTATGTAACTAGAAACACAACGCTTTCAGTATGCTCCATGTTGGCATAAAGTCGCACAATCAAAATTGGCTCTGTGCTTCCAAGTTCTCTTCACAGCTCAGCGAAAACTGACATGCTGTCACGTCATGTTATCTAGATGAGGAGATAAGAAAAAATATCACGTAAGTTGTTAAACAAAAAAAATCAACGTGAGTTATGTATCCCATCTTGTAGCCAAAGGGGATGTAGCGCACATTAAAATCACTTCTCCAGTGCTCAGTTTTCATCAGAAGTCCCTCAAAAGCCACATGCTAGTTTCTGTTGGTATGTAAAATATGGGAGATAAAAACCATGTTGGCCTCATAGCAGGTCTTCTCAAAAATATCTGCATTCATCTGTGTGACCAAGGCAAAACACATTTAAGGGAACAGTTAATTCCCTTGGACGAACTTCCGCTTGCTCATAATTAAAATTGCCTCTGTGCTGGCTAATCCTTCTCACAGCTCAATGAAAACTAACATGCTGTCACGTCATATTATGTGCATTATGACATAATAAAAACATAAAAATGGCATAAGAAGTTAAATAAAAAAAAAATCAAGTTAAGCTTTGTCTCCCATATTGCTGCCAAGGAGGATGTGTCAAATATTCAAATTACTCCTCTAGTGGAAAGTTTTCACAGAAAATCACTGAAAATTCACATGCTAGTTTTTGTTGGCACCTATAATATTGGAGAAGAAACCATGTTGGCATCAAGTCAGGTTTTGAGAAAAAAAATCTGCATTCATCTATGTCACTTACCTGGATAACATGTTGTAGCCACTAGGGCCTTAATGTGTAATCAATATTACATCTGTGCTTCTTAACTCTCCATACAGTTCAGTAAAAACTGATAAGCTCTGATTTTATGTTATCTAAATGATGACAGAAGAAAAAAATATGCCAAAAGTGACTTCAAAAAAAAATTAAGGTGAGATATGTCTCCCATATTGCAGCCAAGCAGGATGTGTTAGACATTCAAATCACTCCTCTTGTGGAAAGTTTTCGCAGAAAGTTCAAGAAAATTCACACGCCAGTTCCTGTTGGTATTTATAACATGGCAAAAGAAACCATATTGGATAAAGTCAGGTTTTGCGTCAAAAATCTCCATTCATCTATGCCATTTCCCTGACTCACGTTACACGCATAGGGACCAAAATGTTTGATCAAAATTGGCTCTGTGCTGGTTAATTTTCATGACAGCTCAGTGAAAAAGTACATCCTGTGACATCATGTTATGTACATTATCAGAGAAGGAAAAAAGATATGTTATAAGTAGCTAAATAAAAAAAAATCATGTCGAGCTATGTCTCCCATATTCCACTCAAGGGGAACACATTAAAATCGCACCTCTAATGGCCAGCTTTCATGGGAAGTCCCTGAAAACCCACATCCTTGTTTCTCTTGGCATTTATAACATGGGAGAAGAAACCATAATGGCATCAAATCAGGTTTTGTGAAAAAAATCTCCATTCATCTATGTCACCTACCTTGATAACACAGATGTTATATCTGTGCTTCTTAATTCTCCATACAGCACAGTAAAAACTGACAAGATCTGATTTTATGTTATCTAAATGATGACAGAAGAAAAAAATATGGAAAAGTGAGTACATAAAAAAAAATCAAGGTGAGCTTTGTCTCCCATATTGAAGCCAACCACGATGTGTCACACATTCAAATCACTCCTCTAGTGGAAAGTTTTTGCGAGAAGTCCAAGAAAATTCACACACTAGTTTCCCTTGGTATCTACAACATGAGAGAAGAAACCATATTGGATCAAGTCAGTTTTTACAAAAAAAATCTCCATTCATTCATGTCAACCCCCTGAATCACATGTTACAGGTATAGGGAGCAAAACGTGTGATAAAAATTGGCTCTGTGATGGCTAATTTTCATGACAGCTCAGTGAAAACTGACATCCTGTGATGCCATGTTATGTAGATGATCAGATATGGAAAAAGATATGACGTAAGTAGTTAAATAAAAAAAATCATGTCGAGCAATGTCTCCCATATTGCTCTCAATGTGCACATTAAAATCGCACCTCTGAGGGCCAGCTTTCATGGGAAGTCCCTGAAAATCCACATGCTAGTTTCACTTGGTATGTATAACATGGGACAAGAAACCATATTGGCAACAAGTCAGGCTTTGTGAGAAAAATCTCTATTCATCTACATAACCTGACGTCACAGGATGTCAGAACTTTGATCACACGTTTTGGTCCCTATGTCTGTAAGATTTGATTCAGGTAGGTTACATAGATGAATGGAGATTTTTCTCACAAAAACTGACTTGTTGCTAATATGGTTTTTCTCCCATGTTTTACATACCAACAGAAATTGACATGTGGATTTTCAGAGACTTCTCGTGGAAACTGAGCACTAGAGGAGCGATTTTAATGTGCAACATATCTGCTTTGACTACAGGTATAAAACACTAATTCGATTTTGTGAGGTGAGGGATGCAGTGTGAGTATTTTTTCTGAATGTACTGTCTTTTGCCATACTCTATAGGTATAAAAACACTAATTCGATTTTGTATGCAAGATTCTGGCACACAGAAAATGGAGGGGACGGAAAGGGGTTGGCTGTATCTCTAAAGTGTGTTGAAGCAGTGCCAGGTAATTTTGCGGGTATACACTATGACAAATAATGGTTGAAAAAGTCCATTACCTGTGGATACAATTAAAGAGAGAAAAATATCATCTAATGAGCAAGTGCCCCCCACACCCTGTTTCTATGGAGATGGGACGCTAGTACCTGCATTCCAGCTGATTTATTTTGAGAAAATAGTGGTCAAGCCCTGATGATATTTGAATATGTTGTAGGCCAGGCATCTAGTTATTTGACAATATGTGTCATTTGGGCAAATGAAAATTAAGGAATAGAGTTTTAGGAGGGTGTTCTTTGTGAAATTACTACAAAAATAGTAAGGCTATTTTTCAGTGTTTTTGTACATACAAGATGGGAGACATAGCTCAACTTGATTTTTGTTGAATTTAACTACTTATGTCACATTTTTTTCTTTTCATCATCTAGATAACATAAGGTCAGAGCATGTCAGTTTGTGAGAAGAATTTGAAAGCACAGAGCCAATTTTAATTACACGTTTTGGCCCCCTTGTCTACAACATGTTATTCAGGTAGGTGATATAGATGAATGCAGATATTTTTCACAAAAGCTGACTTGATGCCAACATGATTTCTTCTCTCATATTATACATAGCAACAGAAACTAGCTAGTGAATTGTCTTGGATTTCCCTCGAAAACTGGCCACTACAGGAGCGATTTGAATGTCTGACACATCCTCCTTGGCAGCAATATGGGAGACAGAGCTCAACTTGATTCTTTTTTCATTTAACTACTAATGCCATGTTTTTTTGTTGTGTAATAATATACATAAGATGACGTGACAGCATGTCAGTTTTCATTGAGCTGTGAGGAGAATTAGCCAGCACAGAGCCAGTTTTGATTGTGTGCAAGTGGAAGTCTATCTAAGGGAATTAAGTCTTCCCTTAAATGTGTATCGCATTGGTCACACAGATGAATGCAGATTTTTTTTTTACAAATCCGGCTTTGAGCCCAACATGATTTCTTCTCCCATATTTTACATACCAACAGAAACTAGCATGTGGGTTTTGAGGGACTTCTCATGAGAACTGAGCACTAGAGAAGCGATTTTAATGTGTGCTACATCCCCTTTAGCTACAAGATGGGAGACATAGCTGTATATGACCTTGTTTCGTTTAACTACTTATGCGATATATTTTCTTATCTCATCCTCTAGATAACATGATGTGGCAGCATATCAGTTTTCATTGAGCTGTGGGGAGAACTAGGAAGCACAGAGTCATTTTTAGGAGAGTATTCTTTGTGAAATTACTACATAAATAGTAAAGCTATGTTTTAGTGTTTTTATACCCATAGAGAAACATGCCTGAATGTGACAATTTAGATCTTCTGCAATGAAGGTAAAAACACAATTACTCAATCATGAAGGCTCATTGAGAGAAGGCTAAAGGGAGAATTCTGTGGCATTTTTTTTGCCCATCTGTGGGCAAATATGACTGCATTGAATGGCAGGGTGCCAAAACACCCAGGGGGAGGCTATGGACGGCTGGCACTAGAGATGCCTGGGGGCAGGGAGAAGAGAATTCAGGGTACACAGGCTGAGTGAAATGGTGTTTTCCGGGTTCCCGACTGTATGTGTGTTGTTGTTGCAACTCCAGGCTGCAGATCTGTTGTTTGTCTTGTCCTAATATAGTAAATTTTTAGAGGCAGTGACCATTGCGTCATTTTAGCAGGCAGGTAGTGCGACCAATTCTGACTGTATTAAGTGTGTATTAAATGATATTTCAACATGGCAGTGCCCACTGCAAATTGCTTGTGGCCTAGGTTAGAAAGTATTTCCCCAACAAAGCTACCACCAGTGAACATGGCTAAAACCGATGATCATATGTAGAGAGGTGGGGTGTTGTGCACCATAGAATATACTTGAAGACTTAGGTGTTGATAAGTCTCTTCAAATGCTCTCTTTGGGAACACCAGTTCGAGTTTAGGTCAGTCAAATGGGGTTTTGCTCTTTACACAGTTAGCCAAGTCACCCATGTATATAGCAAAATATTAAAGTCCAACACGGAAAATTAAAATGACTCTGGTGCGAAACCGCCATTTGTACTACTTCAGAAAGATGTTGTGTACCTGAAAGATTCAGTGTACAAGGTTCCATTTGATTTTCATTGGGTAAATATGGGCTCTTTATGCTCTTTACGACGCTTAAGCAGCGTCACCAATGTTGAGTGTCGGTGAGAAGAAATGTTACATAGAATTTTGTGCATTGTTTTGTGCCACTTTAAAATGGAAATGAAACTCTTCAAATGTCTTCGGTGGTGCACGCCAGTTCAAGTTTAAGTCAATAAAATGAGGTCTACTCATCTGTGCAGACCTTAAATTCAGCCACGTATAAAAGAAAACACTAAGGTTAATACCGAAAATACAAGTCCCTCAAAAGCGCCATTTGTGCCTCTGTAGACAGACATTGTGTATCCTGAAGGTTCAGTGTAGGAGACTCAGTTGATTTCGAGCTGAAGATACTCCATGATCTGAAAGACACTTATGGCAGACATCAGGAAAAAACAAAAGACAATGAGATAAATGCATCACAATTTACCATTCACAAATCACAGATAAAATATGAAATATAAAGTGACAAACATAAATGTCAGGTATATATTTATAGGTATACAAGCCTGCATGATGCAGAAGTACAATATCTATAATATCACTACACCCACATGACTTTACTATGTGCCACACCATATGTGTCAAAAGCAAACCGTATCGAGGGTTGCCTAGTGCGCGTTGAGCACTTTGACTCTGCTACTGGTGGTTCTTCTTTGTCACCTGTGTCAGACTGAAAGACTGGAGTACCATCTGACTGCGGGGATAATTTTGTCACTGAGACGGACTCTGGCATCGATGGCAGAGTTGTCATGACGGTATCCTCACCGGTCAGATTACTGAAGTTTTCAACAGTCGCACCAGTCAAACTCAGGTTATTTCCTTCTTCAGTCAGCTGTCCACCTTTTGGTGTGCAACGTGGCTGAAACTCTGGCGCCTGGTTGTTATGAGGGGATATAGGCTTTCTTGGAGGGAAAATAGTGTAGTAGTTAATACTTGTCGTAGTAGTTTTTGTTTCTTAAGGCCGACCTTAAGGCATTTTCTTGGGCTACTTCAGATGCAAGTCTCAGTTTGCTCCTGAGGTCGGCAACATATTGTTGGGGCCCCCTGGGGTACCGTTTGTCAGGATCGGTACCGAACACAACGTCTACAGGTAGCCTGGCATGTCGCCCATGCATCAAGTAGTACGGCGAGTACCCTGTTGTGTGACGGGTGATGCAGTTGTAGGCGTGTGTTAGGGGCCCAACATACTTTCGCCAGTCCTTTTTCTGGCTGTGATTTAGTGTACCCAACATGTCCAAGAGGGTTCGGTTCAATCGCTCAGTCACCCCATTACACCGAGGTTTGTAGGGGGATGTTCGAATTTTCTTAATTCCTGACATTTCGCAAAGTTTTCGAATCACTTTCGACTCGAAATCCTGACCCTGGTCTGACAGTAGGTGGCGTGGATAACCATAATGGCAAATCAAGTGCTCCCAAAGTGCCTTAGCAACTGTTGTGGCTTTTTGGTCCTTCGTGGGCACAGCTATCGCATACTTGGTGAAATGGGCAGTGATAACCAGTATATTTTCAACGCCACCTCGATCAGGCTCTACTGAAAGGTAATCGATGCACACCAGTTCTAGGGGCGCCGAGGGTAGAATAGCTTGAAGAGGAGCTTT
Source organism: Acanthopleura granulata (assembly GCA_016165875.1). Classification (NCBI taxonomy): domain Eukaryota; kingdom Metazoa; phylum Mollusca; class Polyplacophora; order Chitonida; family Chitonidae; genus Acanthopleura; species Acanthopleura granulata. The sequence continues at coordinate 17,938 of JABBOT010000002.1, read as the reverse complement.
TTCAGTACGTGCCTTACGTCGAATACATCGTTCACATGCACGACAATAGCGTTGGACTGAGGATGCCATAAATGGCCAGAAAAAGCGCTGTCGAGCTAGCGACAGCGTGCTGTCACAGCAGGGATGACCCACTTTACCATGAACGCCACACATAGCCTCGTTACGATGGCTCTGTGGAACCACGAGCTGTTGGCGATCAATACCTGCGTCGTCAGTCACCATTCTGTATAGCACGTCACCCTCTAACTGCAGCTTTGACATCTCTCTCATATAAACTGACATTTCTACATCCTCCTTTGTGGGGTTGGTGCCTGATCTTACATAAGACAACGCTTTGTGCAGGTCTGCATCCTGTGACTGAAGCACTCGCCAGTCATGTAGACCTGCTGACTGGTCACCTGCTGGTTGGGGTGTTGCCAGTGTGTCAGGTACAGCTGCCTCAGAGCATGACAAGGCTTCAACCCAAGCGGGCTGTCTGTCAAGGAGGTGTGAGGAGGTGGCCAGTGTCACTTCAGTTGTCGATGGAGGTACTGACTTATGTTGGTAATCTGCGTCCCCCGTCATTACGTCATGGCTCTGAACCATAGCCTCGACACACTGAGATGAGCACTGAACTGTCTTCGAAGCACCACTGTTGAGGGGTTTGCTTCTTTTGATAAGCCAGTCAGTGCGCTCTAATTCTCGAGTGTAGTTCTCATCCTCTATAAGTGGACCATGAGGGAGACGACTTAGTGCATCTGCGTCTGTCATGTTATCCCTGGGTCTGTATCGAAGACTGAGATCGTACGCCGCTAAGGCAGCCAGCCATCGGTAACCCGTTACGTCAAGCTTAGCAGACTTTAGCACATACGTAAGCGGGTTATTGTCAGTCACCACCGTACAGATAGTTGTGGAACTTGTTAGTTATCGCCCATTTCACTGCTAAGAATTCACGCTTGTGAGCAGGGTAATTTGCCTCGCTCTTGGACAGACCTCGGCTGGCATACGCTATAACCCTGAGATCAGATCCCTGTTGTTGGTATAACACAGCCCCTAGACCTGTGCCACTTGCGTCCATGTGGAGTTCAAAGGGGATCTGCGTACCCCAACACAGGAGCTGTGGTTAGTCGGGCTTTTAAGGCCTCAAAAGCTTGTTGGCAAACGTTAGTCCACCTGTCCCCAAGTGGTGTTTTCAGAGTGATATCCCCATTTCTTGGTACTTTGCCGAGTCTCTTAAGGGTTTTGCACGGAACATAGCCGGATGTGAGTGAGTTCAGTGGCTCTGAGAGTCTACTGAAATCCTTCACAAACCTTCGGTAATATCCTGCAAATCCCAAGAAGCTCTGGAGCTCACCAAGATTTGATGGGACAGGCCACTCCGTGACAGCCTTGATCTTTTCTGGGTCGGGTGCTATGCCATCCTTCGGTCTGGAAAAATTTGCATTTTTTGGGGTCTAGCTTTAGACCGAATTTCCGCAGTCTCTCCAAGGTCTGGAACAGACGCTCCTCGTGCTATTTAAGATCAGGAGAAAAAATGATAAGGTCATCCATATAAACAATCAGTTCCTTGAAATTTATACCTCCAACACAGCGTTGCATAAGGCGTTGAAATGTCAGTGGGCTGTTTACGAGTCCCATGCTCATCCTACTGTATTCAAACAGACCAAAGGGACATACAAATGCTGTATACTGGGCTGACGCAGGATCCATAGGTACAGTGTAGAAGGCGGACTTGACATCCAACTGGGTGAACCATGATGATCCATGCAGTGCAGCGAGGAGGTCTTCCACTTCAGGTATGGGAAAGGAGTTGTGAATTGTTCGCAGATTTAACTTGCGGTAATCTACACATAATCGTAGACCGCCTGAATTTTTGCGCACTAAAACAATGGGGCTTGCAAAGGGGTTACTCGAAGGTCTGATTATCCCAGCGTCCACCATTTGTTGGATATGCTGGCGAGCGTCCTCATAATCTTGAGGCCTGGTTGGTCGAGCTCTCTCTCTGAATGGCATACTGTCAGATAGCTCTCTCCGATGGGTGATTTGGTCTGTCTTGCCGATGTCAAACTCATGAGTGGCAAAAACATCTCTCATACCCTTCAGTCTTTGTATAATTCGCCTTTTTTCATCTTCCGGTAAAGGGGAATCACCAAAGTCAAACTGAGATTGTTCTTCTGTGGAGGTAATATCCTTCTCCACCTGAAGTGCAAAATGGTTTGCCACATTAGCATTCACCCTAGCTGTGTCATCCTCCAAGAGTTTGTCAGTTATCCAATTTAGTGGGACCACAAACTGGGGAAGGTACAAATCAGCTATCACTTTCTTAGGCTTGAGGGTTATGTCAGTTGTGGAGGTATTATGCACCAACACTTTCACCTTAAGCAAACCTCCAGAGTTTGAGATGATGGTGTTTTTCACAATTAATTTATTTCCCCACACAGAGGAATGGTTTTCAGACTCTTGCACCACAACCGTTTGAGCAGTGACGGGAATACGGACTTTGGGGGCTATGCCTTTTAACTCTACCAATTTTCCGGCTGGTGCATGAACAGGTTTTCGACCCCTTAGTCTCACCGAACCTAACCTACCAAGCCCATCAGGGACTATACTACTTAATATGTGGGCTACTACTCCACAGACAGGAAAGGGACAGCGGGACGACTTCTTCCCATTCTTTCCACATTTTTCTATGAATGGATTGAATGTATTTGTACCAATGATCACAGGAATAGACGATGAAAAGGAAGTGTCTTCACACACCAAAGTTAGAGTGTGAACTTCTCCAGAGGACCCAATGATGTCATCAGGCAGTGTGACTTTTAATCGAATGAAACCATCACATGCCACACTCTGTCCCCCTGCTCCATCCACCTTTAATAAAGTCTCCTTGAGAGATTCTAGGGGCAAATGTGACAAAAGTCACAGAATAGAAAGAGCGACATACAGTTGTTACCTGTGACCCACTATCAATTAGGGCTTTACCGTGGACATCTTCCACTGATATCTCAGCATCACACGCTGGCCCAACCAGATATCTGAGTGTTTCACGGTCTTGTATACCTCTTTCCATTCCACCAACGCAGTTCCCATGACATTCAGCCAGAATGTTATCTGAGGACAAAGTCACAGTTTTTCGAGAAGTGTTTATAGCTTTTAACTTGACTCTGTCCCCACTGATCTCCAGTGACGTCATCTATAGTCCTGGGGGAAGATTTGCTGGATCTGGCACAGACAAGTGAATGTTTTTTAAGCTGGGAACAGAGACATGTGGATAAGAAAAACATCCTTGCAGCTCCATGGTTTTTCCCGCAGGGATTTCAACTCTACTGTTGTGGTGCAAACTTACACAACCAAAACAGAGTGTTGATGACTGGCACTGAGATGTCACGTCTGGCATCATGTCATGTCGAGTTCTAATGGAACTCCTCTTAAAGATACTGGCCTCTGTTTGGCCCTTTAGTGCGACCCCCTGGAGTTTAAATCCCCATTTGTCAAGCGACCGTCATTTTGGGACGCACATATCTGCTGACTTTTCCGTAGAAATTCATCCATTTCCTTGACTCTAGAAAAGACAAGCGTTGGGTTTTCAGTGTTTTGACAGGTGGGACGTAAATGGTCCCATTCGCCACATTTATGACAAAACCATCAAAACTTTGTCTGCTTCTTTCTTCCACCTTTTTGCGGCTGCGTGGGAGCTGGAGAACGCCCAGTAAGTGTTTCTTGTCGGGGTTGACTTACCAAAGAGTGTATAGCCTGTATCTGAGCGCTCAGCTCCTTCAGCCCAGAGTCATCCATGACCGGCGAGGCGCTTTTTTTAGATGACTCTGGGCTTTAGCCATTAACTTGTTATCATCGCCCTCCACTTCTTTCACCCCCTGCATAAGTACAGAAAACGACGGCGATGATCCATTGGGGAATCTGGCTAGTAGCATAGTTTGTACGCTCTGGTTCCGATTGGATGTCCGGAACTGATGGGGCCTGGTCCTGTCCACCTTGTCTGCCGATAACCCCCCTCTCTCCAGGACCTTAGTTCGAGCTCCAGTCTCACCAAGTATTCGGACGGCTTCTCCTTCGGCTTGAGGACATTGGTGAAAAACTCCTGAAGGGAGACAACTCCGTCAGTGGATATGTCAAAGTCTCTCCTCAGATGCTCCAACACTTCCTTGGCGCTCAGACTATCGTCAAGCCGCAAGGCGATATTAAGTACTGGAGAACTCAAACTGCCGGGTAGCTTCTGCCGCTTGCCTTTGGCTGACAAGGTGTCGTCACGAAAGACGAGCTGCATGTGTGTGGACCACTCATCAAATGAGCATTCCCCATTCTTTATGGGGAAGCCTCCCGAAAACATCTTCGTCCTGTAGAGGTTCAAATATGACCTTTCCCAATGTATAGGTGGGGCAGACATTGCTGAGGTCTTGGGTGTGTTTCTCGGCAGTGTATTCCCTCTATACCCCACACTCCCATCGACTGGGGTGGGGTCGTCAAGTGGTTCGACAGAGGCTGATTGTGAAGCACTTTCAGGTGCAGAGGCATCTGTCGAAAACCTCGAGCCGGTTGGCTGCACCATTGCACTTACCGTCTGAAGCATGGGAGTCATTATATCCTCATTGTTTTGTTTCATTACCCCCATCATCCAGCCTTTGAGGTCTTCATGTGAGGGTGACAAGGGAGCCGGCCGGACGACGTGTCTTACCGCTTGGTAATCCACTCCATCGATCGTCACAATGTCCTTTATATCACTTAAGGACTTGGAGTTAGTAAACTTCACGGCAAATCTCTCAGGTTGGCCGGGGAGGCCTAAAACCTTGGAGACCTGCCCGTGGCTTACACCTACAGATCTTTTTAGATCCACGTTGCAGGTGGTCTCCGGGAGGTTGTCCACGACGATGGATCTGGCTAGGTCAAAATCATTGCTGTCCAGAATCTCCTCCAGCAATGGTGATGAAGATCTGTGCATGACCATGGTGATATAAGGTAACACTGGCGGATGGAGACTAAGACAGCAGAGGGAATGAGGGTTGGCGGAAAATTTATGGCCTTAGTGACCATCCAGCCACTCCCACACACTGTCCCCACAGGGGTGTACAGTGGCCAGAGTTGGTACTGGGGTTTACATATATTATATTTTTTCTCCTTCTCTCATCATCAACATAACATGACGACACAGGATGTCGGTTTCTCTGAGCTGTGGTGACAATTAGCCAGCACAAAACCATAGATAAATGGAGATATTTTTCCCCAAAGCTGACTTGATGCCAACATGATGTGTTCTCCAATGTTATGGATAGCGAGAGAATCTAGCGTGTGAATTTTGTTGGACTTGTGGCGAAAACTGGACATTACAAGATTTATTTGAATGTGTGACACATCCTGGTTGGCTGCAATATGAGAGACATAGCTCAGCTAGATTCTTTTTTAGGTAACTGCTTTTGGGATATTTTGTTCTTCATCTAGATAACATGACATGACAGCATGTGAGTTTTCACTGAACTGTGAGGAGAACTAGGAAGCACAGAGCCAATTTTGATTGCGCGTTTTGGCCCCTATGGCAACAAAATGTTATGAAATTAGGTGACATAGATGAATGGAGATTTTTTTTCGAAATCCTGACTTGATGCCAACATGTTTTCTTCTCCCATATTATAGATACCAACAAAAACTAGCATGTGAATTTTCAGGGATTTCCCGCTTGAACTTTCCACTAGAGGAGTCATTTGAATGTCTGACACATTCTCCTTGGCTGCAGTATGGGAGACAAAGCTCAACTTGATTTTTTTTTTGTTTAACTTGTTATGCCATATTTCTTGATTATGTGATAATGTACATAAGATGACATGACAGCATGTGAGTTTTCATTGAGCTGTGAGGAGGACAAGTGAGCACAGAGGCAATTTTAATTATGAAGAAGTGGAAGTTCATCCAAGGGAATGAACTCTTCCCTTACCTGTGTATCGCATTGGTCACACAGATGAATGCAGATTTTTTTCACAAGACCTGCTATGACGCAAAGATGGTTTTATCTGCCATATTTTACATACCAACAGAAACTAGGATGTGGTTTCTGAGGGACCTCTGATGACAACTGAGCACTAGGAAAGCGATTTTAATGTGTGCCACATCCCCTTTGGCTACAAGATGTTATACATAATTCAAGTTGATTGTTTTTGTTTAAGAACTTATGTGATATTTTTTCTTCTGTTATGATCTAGAAAAGATGAGGTGAGAGCATGTCAGTTTTCGCTGAGCTGTGAGGAGCACTGGGAAGCACAGAGCCAATTTTGATTGCGCGTTTTGAACCATATCCCAACAAAATATTTTCCAGGTGACATAGATGAATGGAGATTTTTTGCACAAAAGCTGACTTAAAGCCAACATGGTTTCTTTTCCCATGTTATAGATACCAACAGAAACTAGCGTATGGATTTTCTTGGACTTCCCACGAAAACTATCCATTAAGCAGCAATTTGAATGTTTGACACTTCCTGTTTGACTGCAACATCTCAGACATATCTCAACTTGATTTTTTTATGTAAGTACTTTTGCCATAGTTTTTTCTGCTCTCATCTCGTAGATAACATCACAGAGCTTATGAGTTTTTACTGAGCTGTATGGAGAATTAAGAAGTACAGATGTAATATGGATTGCATTTTAAGGCCCCTATGGCTACAAGGTGTTATCCAGGTAGGTGATATAGATGAATGGAGATTTTTTTCCCCAAAAGCTGACTTGATGCCAACATGGTTTCTTCTCCCACGCTATACATGCCAATAGAAACTAGGATGTGGATTTTTTAGGGACCCGTGAGTAGAATTAGGTAGCCACTTTTTATTGCATGTTTAGGTGCCTATGCCTACAAGATGTTATCCAGGTCCTTGACATAGATGAATTCATATGTTTTTCACACAGCCTGGCTTGATGCCAACATGGTTTCTTTTCCCATCTTGTACATAGCATGAGAAACAAGCATGTGGATTTTCAGAGACTTAACGTGAAAACTGACCAGCAGAGGAGGCAATTTTAATTTCAGACTCCTTGGGTGCAATATGGGAGATATAGCTCAACTGGATTTGTTTTATTTTACTTAAGTATTGATCCCATATTTTTTGATTGTAACATAATGTACATAATATGAGGTCACAGCATGTCATGTTTCATTGAGCTGTGAGGAGAATTAGCCATCACAGAGCCAATCTTGATTGTGTGCAAGTACAAGTCTTATATCCAAGGGAATTATCAGTTTCCCTCTGCATGTAATGCATTGGTTACACAGATCAATGCAGTTGTTTTCACAAAACCTGCTTTCAAGGGAAAATTGTTTCTTTTTCTATGTTTTACATACCAAGAGAAACTAGCATGTGTATTTTCAGGGACTTCTCATGAAAAGATCACTAGAGAAGAGATTTTAATGTGCAGCAAATCCCCTTTTGATCATGTGTTTTGATCCCTATGCCTGTAACATGTGATTCAGGTAGGTGACATAGATGAATGCAGATATTTTTCACAAAAGCTGTCTTGATGCCAACATGATTTCTTCTCCAATGTTATGCATACCAACAGAAACTAGTGTGTGAATTTTCTTGGACTTCCCGTGAAAACTAGCTACTACAGCAGAGATTTTAATGTCTGACACATCCCTTTTGACTGCAATATGGGAGACATATCTCACATTAATTTTTTTTTTGAAGTCACTTTTGCTATATTATTTTCTTCTATCATCCTTTAGATAACATAACATCAGAGCTTGTCGGTTTTTACTGAGCTGTATGGAGAATTAAGAAGCACAGATGTAATATCGATTGCCTGTTTAGGCCTCTATGGCTACAACATGTTATCCAGGTAAGTGATATAGATGAATGAAGATTTTTTTTCCCAAAGCCTGACTTGATGCCAACATGGTTTCTTCTCCAATATTATAGATACCAACAAAAACTAGCATGTGAATTTTCATTGGTTTTCCGTAGAAACTTTCCATTAGAGGAGGGATTTGAAAGTTTTTACACATCCTGCAATATGGGAGACAAAGTTTAACTTGATGGTTTTTTTTATTTATCTTCTGATGCCATATTTTTTTATTATGTCATAATGCACATAAGTTGACGTGACAGCATGTCAGTTTTCATTGAGCTGTGAGGAGAATTAGCCAGCACAGAGGCAATTTTAATTTTGAGCAAGTGGATGTCTATCCAAGGGAATTAACTCTTCCCCTAAAGGTGTATCCCATTGATCACACAGATGAATGCAGATTTTTTTCACAAGACGGGCTATGAGGCTAAGATGGTTTTTTCTCCCATATTTTACATGCCGACAGAAAGTAGCATGTGGTTTTTGAGGGTTTTCTGATGAGAACTGAGCATTAGAGAAGCGATTTTAATGTGCGCCACATCCCCTTTGGCTGCAAGATGTTATACATAGCTCAAGTTGAGTTTTTTTGTTTAACAACTTATGTGATATTTTTTCTTCTGTCATCATCTAGTTAACATGATGTAACAGCAGGTTAGTTTTCACTGAGTTGTGAGGAGCACTGGGAAGCACAGAGCCGTTTTGCCCCTAAGTGAACAAAATGTTATCCAGGAAGGTGACATAGGTGAATGGAGATTTTTTGCACAAAACCTGATTTGATGCCAACATGGTTTCTTTTCCCATGTTATATGTACCAAGAGAAACTGGCATGTGGATTTCCAGGGACTTCCCATGAAAGCTGGCCATTAGAGGTGTGATTTTAATGTGTGCCACATTCTCCTTGAGTGCAATATGGGAGACATAGCTCCTCATGATTTTTTTTTATGTAACTACTTATGTCATATTCTTTTTTCTTCTCTCATGATCTACATAACATGACGTGACAGGATGTCAGTTTTCAGTGAGCTGCCATGCACATTAGCCAGCACAGAGCGAATTTTGATCACACAGTTTGGTCCCTATGCCTGTAACATGTGGGTCAAGAACGTGACATAGATGAATGGAGATTTTTCTCACAAAAGCCGCCATGATCCAATATGGTTTCTTCTCCCATGTTATAGATACCAACAGAAACTAGCGTGTCAATTTTCTCAGATTTCTCGAGAAAAGTGGCCACTACAGCAGCGATTTGAATGACTGACACATCCTGGTTGACTGCAATAGGGGAGACATATCTCACCTTCATTTTTTTTTTAAGTAGCTGCTTTTGCCATATTTTTTTCTTCTGTCATCATCTAGATAACACGAGATGACAGGATGTGAGTTTTCACTGAAGTGTGAGGAGCACTAGGAAGCATAGAGCAAATTTCGATTTCAGCCCCTATGCCAACAAAATGTTATCCAGGTAGGTGACAGGGATGAATGGAGATTTTTTTCCCACAACCTAATTTGATGCCAACATGATTTCTTCACCCATGTTATACATACCAAGAGAAATAGGAATGTGGATTTTCAAACTTTCCACTAGGGTAGTGATTTGAATGTCTGACACATCCTCCTCAGCTGCGGTATGGGAGACAAAGCTCAGTTTGATTTTTTTTTAATTTAACTTCTAATGCCATTTTTATTTTTTGATTATGTCATAGTGTACATAAGATGGCGTCACAACATGTCAGTTTTGGTTGAGCTGTGAGGAGGATTAGCCAGCACAGAGGCAATTTTAATTATGAGCAAGTGGAAGTCTATCCAAGGGAATTAAGTCTTCCCTTAAATGTGAATTGCCTTGGTCACACGGATGAATGCAGATTGTTTTCACAAAAGCTGCTTTGAGGCCAAGATGGTTTTTTTCTCCCATATGTTACATACCAACAGAAAGTAGCATGTGGTTTCTGACCGACTGAGGGAAAACTGAGCACTAGAGAAGCGATTTTAATATGCATTACATCTCTTTTGGCTACAAGATGGGATACATAGCTCAACTTGATTTTTTTTAATGTAACTACATTTGCCATATTTTTTCCTCTCTCATCATCTAGATAACATGAGGTGACAACATGTCAGTGTTCACTGAGCTGTGAAGAGAACTAGGAAGCATAGAGCGAATTTTGATTGCGCGTTTTTCCGTCTACGCCAACAAAATGTTATCAAGGTAGGTGACATAGATGAATGGAGATTTTTTGCACAAAGCCTGACTTGATGCGAACATGGTTTCTTCTCCGATGTTATACATATCAAGAGAAACTGACATGTGGATTTTCAGGGACTTCCATGAAAGCTGGCCATTAGAGGTGCGATTTGAATGTGTTCCCCCTGAGTGGAATATGGGAGACAGCTTTTGTTTTATTTAACTGCTTATGTCATATTTTTTTCCTTTTCTCATCATCTACATAACATGATGACACAGGATGTGTATTTTCACTGAGCTGTCATGAAAATTAACCATTACAGAGCCAATTTTGATTACACCTTTTGGCCCCCTTGTATAGATGGCCCCCATGTATTGATTATGTGATAATGTACATAAGTTGACGTCACAGCATGTCAGTTTTCATTGAGCTGTCAGGAGAATTAGCCAGCACCGAGGCAATTTTAATTGTCAGTTTTCATTGAGCTGTCAGGAGAATTAGCCAGCACAGATTCAATTTTAATTATGAGCAAGTGGAAGTCTATCCAAGGGATTTAAGTCTTCCCTTAAATGTGCATCGCATTGGTCACACAGATGAATGCAGATTGTTTTCACAAGACCTGGTATGAGACCAAGATGGTTTCATCTCCCATATTTTACATACCAACAGAAACTAGCATGTGGATTTTCAGTGACTTCTCATGAAAACAGCACTAGAGGAGAGATTTTAATGTGCAACAAATCCCCTTTGACTGCAAGATGATAGACATAGGTCAAGTTGATTTTTGTTTCATTTAACTACTTATGTCCTATGTTTTTCCCTTCTTTGATCATCTACATAACATGACGTCACGGGATGTCAGTTTTCACTGAGCTGTCATGAAAATTAGGCAGCATAGAGCTAATTTTGGTCACATGTTTTGGTCCTTATGCATGCAAGATGTGATTCAGGTTAGTGACATGGATGAACTTAAATTTTTCTCACAAAACCTGTTTCTTTTGTTATAGATACCAACAGAAACCAGCGTATGAATTTTCTTGGACTTCCCGCGAAAACTGGCCACTAAGCAGTGATTTGAATGTCTGAGGCCTCCTGTTTGACTGCAACATCTGACATATATCTCATCATGTAGATAACATAACATCAGAGCTTATGAGTTTTTACTGAGCCGTATGGAGAATTAAGAAGCACAGATGTAATATCGATTGCATGTTAAGGCCCCTATGGCTACAACATATTATCCAGGTAGGTGATATAGATGAATGCAGAATTTTTTCCCAAAACCTGACTTGATGCCAACATGGTTTCTTCTCCCATGCTATACATGCCAATAGAGACTAGCATGTTTATTTGTAGGGATCCGTGAGGAGAATTAGGTAGCACAGAGCCACTTATTATTACATGTTTAGGTGCTTATGCCTACAAGATGTTATCCAGGTCGGTGACTTAGATGAATGCATATTTTTTTCACACAGCCTGGCTAGATGCCAACACGGTTTCTTTTCCTATCTTGTACATACCATGAGAAACAAGGATGTAGATTTTCAGAGACCTAACGTGAAAAGTGACCAGCAGAGGAAGCGATTTTAATTTCAGACTCCATGGCTGCAATATGGGAGATATAGTTCAACTTGATTTGCTTTCTTTTACTTAAGTACTGATCCCATATTTTTGATTGTAACATAATGTACATAATATGAGGTCACAGCATGTCATGTTTCATTGAGCTGTGAGGAGAATTAGCCATCACAGAGCCAATTTTGATTGTGTGCAAGTACAAGTCTTATATCCAAGGGAATTGTCAGTTTCCCTAGCCCTGTATTGCATTGGTTACATAGATCAATGCAGTTTTTTTCACAAAACCTGCTTTCAAGGGAAAATTGTTTCTTTTTCAGTTTTCTATGTTTTACATAACAAGAGAAACTAGCATGTGTATTTTCAGGTACTTCTCATGAAAACTGAGCGCTAGAGGAGCGATGTTAACGTGCGCTACATGCGCTTTGGCTACAAGAAGGGAGGCATAGCTCAAGTTGATTTTTTTTGTTTTTTGGGTACTTATGTGATATTTTTTTCCTTGTACTGTGTGTGATTTCAGTTGTCCTTTATGTAGGATAATGAGTTGTTTCAGAGACACCCTTTCAGAAAGTCTCCTTTTTACTGGAATATGTTGGTGAAAGACTGAACTTAAGCAATATTAGAGAACGCTACACTGTGTATGAACGTTTGAAATACAAGCACCTCTGTATATATCACTCCAAGTTTAATTGGAAAGAACTGTGGTAAGAAATTCCAAATTCACTTCCACAGAATTGCAACATTTCAATGAAATAATTTCCATGGCTCACTAAAGATGTGATATCAATGCTGTTTGATAGCGACTTACTCTACTGATTATGCATATGAGGAAGGGAAGGGTACGATTTTGCCCTAAAAGGTAACTGGACATCAGAGCTAGTAGTTAAATTTTTTTCTGGACCTGCCTGTCTTTTACTGGACCATAAGCCTTTTGTCGTTGCCGATGGAATAACAAAAAGGCATGTTAGGTAATCAATGATTTTAAATTTAACCATCAGTTTTTGTTTCTGTGGCTTTATTGAGCAATGGCCATGTTGATTCTGAGATTTCCATTTAAGCATGTCATGAAAACATTAAAAAAGAAAAATCCACTCTGTTTTTGTGAAGTACATGTACAAAGACCTCCAATAGTGATTGCCAACCACAAGACATGAATTGCGATAGTTAACTCTAGATACGATTGGCTAAAAGCTAAAGTTAATAAAGACAGGCAGGGTTTTCTACATGTAACTTTCCTCTTAGGATTGGAAGTACTTACTTTATTCAAACTATTTGCCCCTATCTCATGCTCCATATAAGAGTCCACATGACACATCGATGTTTAGACTGTCTTTAAGAGTTTCATTGTTTTGCATTAACTCGACCTGTGATGGGAATCTTATGTCTTTAAGATCATATTTTACAAATGTTGTACATAATTCAATTTGGGCTTTTTTGTATGTAAGCTGTCACTTCCAGATATCACCTTCAACAACATGCTACTGTGTGTGAATGAATTAGGAAAGGTTTACAAAGATTTTGTCGCGAATTTCCACACATGTTTGTCGTGTTATTTTTTAGCACACTCTAACTTGTTTTTGTCGTTTTTTTGTGTGTTTTGGGCATACAACCCTTTTGGAAAATTCCCCAAAAATCTAAGAAAGTCAGCAATGTTTCACCTGACAACACGAAGACCTGTACCTTGCCTATCACATTTACAGTCAGTGCCAATTCCAGACAATGTACGAGTAATACATGAGTTGTCATCCATGGTACGAAACGGTGCAAGTTTTCTATGTCAGGAACGTGAAAGAATGCAAACTCTTTCATGAAAGAAAACATTGGTTGTATAAATACTGGAAATTATGCAGAGATAGATACATTTGATAATTTGGTTTTTAGAGTGACAAAGGCAGTATTTTTCAGAAGACCGTAGGGCCATTGGTTGAACAAATTTACAGTACTTACTGAAGTTTTACAACACTCAGTCCCACTGAACACTGGGAATATCGAACCCCGAAGGGCTATGTTTCTGTTATAGCAAACTTATTCCAGCATTATATTTTCATGTTCTTCATGTCAGGGAAGTCAAGGGAGGAAAAAGAATCCCACCAATGCAATAGTATTTACCTCAGATATCACACTGGTGAGACTTCAAGTTTAATTTCCCTGCAGTATATCATGGACTAGATGATCCACCACAATGCATTGAAGGAAGACGCACTGGCCATACAGACTGGGATGTACAATTTTATTGAATTTTTCTGCTGTTGCATATGTAGATATTTGGGAGAGAGCTGCTTATTTGGCCTAGTGGTTAGGAAATACAACTGTTTGGCCCGATGTTAGTATAATGTGACAGGGTGTCTTCTGGATGTTACTTCAGTGACGGCAGCACTTGAGCACCATGGACTTGCCCTGCCACAAGAAGACACAGTATATGTACACATATGTAATGACTCCTCCTCATCATAGGACTGAAACCTTAAGTGTGATAGATATTTAAGATAAATGGATTGGAATAGTTAAAAAATAATATATTAATTAAATATACTTGTGATTTTAGTATTGATGCAAGAAAAACACAAGGGCATCTCCGCCAGCTGGTGAAGGATGCTCCTCCAAGTCATGCAAACTGTCACATGAAACTGAATGTCTTTGATGGCTACCCAAGGCTGTGTTAATTGTAGGCAATTAAGGATATTCAGAGTGGGGAGGAGCTTAAATATGACTATGGGAAGAGTGAGGCTAATCTAAGCTGAAGAAAGAAAGGTCAGTTCACTATTGACAAATGATTTTTAGGTTCTTAAAATCAGTTGAAAAATTGTTTTTGGTTTCTTTTTGCTGGTTTTCTCCCTGGCCGTGCATAGGCAGGCCTTCCAACAACCTATGTGCTGGCCATGGCTGTACAAGTGAAATATTCTTGAGTATGGTGTAAACCACCTATCAAATAAATAAAGATCCTTTTAGGGATTTGTATCAATATATATGTGTGTTTTACATGATTATTTTAGCAAGTACACATGTACTTTTATTATCTGGTAATGTGGTAAAACACCGAGCGCCTGTCTAAATTTAATTGGGTGATTGTCAATGTACTGGGCCCATACGCTGCATTCAGGCGTAAATACACCATCCCAGTAATACCGAGTTAAAGTAATTTAAACGTAACTGAAATCAGTAAGGAGCAAGATAGAGTAATAATTTCTAAAATTACGTAATTCCTATCGGTTTCATACATCACCATTAAAATATTAACCTCCCCCCTCCAGTTCCAAGCACATAGTATAACATCGTGAATAAACACTAAATTTTCAGCAACTCAAATCCTAAATGACTTTCAAGCATTTTATGATTGTATCGAAATGCGACATAATCAGATACTGTTCAAGTGTAAATAGTTTGAAAGAGATTGTTTTTAAATTTCACACCAGGTGGACCTCTGCTCTAGGATTTGAACTCTTCCCTTACCTGCGTATCAGGTCACACAGATGAATGCAGATTTTTTTCACAAAATCAGCTATGAGGCCAACATGGTTGCATCTGCCATATTTTACATACCAACAGAAACTAGCATGTGGTTTTTGAGGGTCTTCTGATCAAAACTGAGCACTAGAGAAGCGATTTTACTTTGCATTACATCCCCTTTGACTACAAGATGGGATACATACCTCAAGTTGATTGTTTTTGTTTAACTAATTATGTGATATGTTTTCTTCTGTCATGATCTAGATAAGATGACGTGACAGCAAGTTAGTTTTCACTGAGCTGTGTGGAGCACTAGGAAGCACAGAGCGAATTTTGATTGTGCGTTTTGGCCCCTATGCCAACAAAATGTTATCCAGGTAGGTGACACAGACGAATGCAGATTTTTTCCCAAAACCTGACTTGGTGCCAACGTGGTTTCTTCTCCCATATCATAGATACCAGCAGAAACTAGCATGTGAATTTTCTGGGGTTTAATAGAGGATTTACTTAAACTTTCCACAAAAGGAGTGATTTAAATGTCTATCACATCCCCCTTGACTGCAATATGGGAGACATATCTCACCTGGATTTTTTTTTTTGCAGTCACTTTTGCCAAATTTTTTTCTTTACTCATCATCTAGATAACATAACATCAGAGGTTATGAGTTTTTACTGAGCTGTATGGAGAATTAAGAAGCACAGATGTAATATCAATTGCACGTTAAGGCTCTTATGACAACAACATGTTATCCAGGTAAGTGATATAGATGAAGGGAAATTTTTTTTTCCAAAACCTGACTTGATGCCAACATGGTTTCTTCTCCCATATTATAGATACCAACAAAAAATAGCATATGAATTTTCAGGGATTTCCCGCTTAAACTTTCCACTAGAGGAGTGACTTAAATGTCTGACACATCTTCCTTGGCTGCAATTTGGGAGACAAAGCTCAACTTGATTTTTTTTTATTTAACTTCTTAGGCTTTTTGTTTTATTATGTCACAGTGTACAGAAGATGACATCACCGCATGTCAGTTTTCATGGAGGTGTGAGGAGGACTAGCGAGCACAGAGGCAATTTTAATTATGAACAAGTGGAAGTCTATCCAAGGGAATTAACTCTTCCCTTACCTGCGTATCGCATTGGTCACACAGATGAATGCAGATTTCTTTCACAAGACCTGCTATGAGGCCAAGATGGTTGTATCTCCCATATTTTATATACCAACAGAAACTAGCATGTGGTTTTTGAAGGTTTTCTGATGAGAACTGAGTACTAGAGATGCAATTTTAATGTGCACTACGTCCCCTTTGGCTACAAGGTGTTATACATAGCTCAAGTTGCTTGTTTTTGTTTAACTATTTACTTCTCATTAAAGCTGGCCACTAGAGGTCCGATTTTAATGTGCGCCACGTTCTCCTTGAGTGGAATATGGGAGACATAGCTGAACATGATTTTTTTTTATTTAGCTACTTCTGTGATATTTTTTTCCTTCTCTCATCATCTTCATAACATGACGTCACAGGATGTGAGTTCTCACTCAGCTGTCATGAAAATTAGGTAGCACAGAGCCAATTTTGATGATACGTTTTGGCCCCTATACCTGTAACATGTGATTCAGGTAGGTGACATAGGTGAATGGAGATTTTTTCCCAAAACCTGACTTGGTGCCAACGTGGTTTCTTCTCCCATATCATAGATACCAGCAGAAACTAGCATGTGAATTTTCAGGGGTTTAATAGAGAATTTACTTAAACTTTCCACAAAAGGAGTGATTTAAATGTCTATCACATCCCCCTTGACTGCAATATGGGAGACATATCTCACCTGGATTTCTTTTTTTTGCAGTCACTTTTGCCAAATTTTTTTCTTTAGTCATCATCTAGATCACATAACATCAGAGGTTATGAGTTTTTACTGAGCTGTATGGAGAATTAAGAAGCACAGATGTAATATCAATTGCACGTTAAGGCCCCTATGGCTACAACATGTTATCCAGGTAGGTGACATAGATGAATGGAGATTTTTTTTCCAAAACCTGACTTGATGCCAACATGGTTTCTTCTCCCATATTATAGATACCAACAAAAACTAGCATGTGAATTTTCAGGGATTTCCCGCTTAAACTTTCCACTAGAGGAGTGATTTGAATGTCTGACACATCCTCCTTGGCTGCAATATGGGAGACAAAGCTCAACTTGATTTTTTTTTATTTAACTTCTTAGGCTATTTGTTTTATTATGTCATAATGTACATAAGATGACATGACAGCATGTGAGTTTTCATTGAGCTGTGAGGAGGACAAGTGAGCACAGAGGCAATTTTAATTATGAAGAAGTGGAAGTCCATCCAAGGGAATGAACTCTTCCGTTACCTGCATATCGCATTGGTCACCCGGATGAATGGAGCTTTTTTTCACAAGACCTGCTATGAGGCCAAGATGGTTTTATCTCCCATATTTTACATATGAAGAGAAAGTAGCATGTGGTTTTTGAGGGTGTTCTGATGAGAACTGAGCATTAGAGAAGCGATTATAATGTGTGCCACATCCCCTTTTGCTGGAAGATAGGATACATAGCTCAAGTCGATTGTTTTTTTTTAACTACTTATGTGATATTTTTTCTTGTGTTATGATGTAGGAAAGATGACGTGACAGCATGTGAGTTTTCAGTGAGCTGTGAGGAGCACTAGGAAGCACAGAGGGAATTTTGATTGTGCGTTTTGCACCGTATCCCAAGAAAATGTTATCCAGGTAGGTGACATAGATGAATGGAGATTTTTTGCACAAAAGCTGACTGGATGGCAAGATGATTTCTTCTCCCATGTTATACATACCAAGGGAAAGTGGCATGTGGATTTTCATAGACTTCCCATGAAAGCTGGCCATTAGAGGTGGGATTTTAATGCGCACC
>JABBOT010000001.1:47388624-47540528 GCA_016165875.1 Acanthopleura granulata | reverse complement strand
GTATACTCAATACTGAATATTAGTTTCTATGATCTGTATGCTTTTTGCATAATATTTTGCATTTATATTACATTTATTCAAGATATTTTAAAAATAAAGCCGAAATATTTTACAAAAAAAAATGTGCTATATGTTCTGATTCATTGCTCTGAACAGTTACCTGGCCAGTAAGGTGCAGCCTACAGTTACCCGTTTGGTACGGTGGAGTCTCGGCTCTGTACAGTTACCTGGCTGGTAAGGTTAGAGTCTCTGCTGTGTACAACTTCCTAGCTGGTAAGGTGGAGTCTCAGCTCTGTACAATTACCAGTCTGGTAAGGTGGAGTCTCAGCTCTGTACAGCTACCTGGCATGTAAGCTGGAGTCTCTGCTCTGTACAGTTACCTGGCTGGTAAGGTGCAGTCTCAGCTGTCTACAGTTACCTGGGTGGTAAGGTGCAGTCTCTGCTCTGTACATTTACCTGGCTGGTAAGGTGCGGTCTCAGCTCTCTACAGCTACCTGGCTGGTAAGGTGGAGTCTCTGCTCTGTACATTTACCTGGCTGGTAAGGTGCGGTCTCAGCTCTCTACAGCTACCTGGCTGGTAAGGTGGAGTCTCTGCTCTGTACATTTACCTGGCTGGTAAGGTGCACTCTCAGCTCTGTACAGTTACCTGTCTGGTAAGGTGGAGTCTCACTCTGTGCATTTACCTGTCTGGTAAGTTGGAGTCTCAGCTCTGTACAGTTACCTGCCTGGTAAGGTGGCGTCTCTGCTGTGTACAGCTTCCTGGCTGGTAAAGTAGTCCCAACTCTGGCAAACTGGAGTCTGCTTTGAAAGCAGCAGTGTTCAGGTTCAAGCCAAAAATGGTCACTTTTTAGTCACTGTAGAATGAACACTGGGAGTACATTCAAAGGCATATCCTTGTTGTCCACAGCCAATAACAGTTAATGCGGTGTTAAAGTGACCATACTGGAGAATTTTAGTATCTGGACTCACAGAAATTTGGAATTGATTCGGTTGCTTTGCATGTTGCAAACTTCAATATTATTAGTTGAAGAAGAAATAGGTTAAAGGTGTCGCCTGTCTACGCTTTTCTGCGATACACACAAGGATAATGCCATTACAGGACAAATACATATTCCGTCTGGAGGCTGAACATTTTCCGAACTGTCCTCAAGTACAACCGTATGACCAATGATAGTTAATATTGTTACAAATACTCCAACCGGATGTCCCACAAATTAGTTACATATTTTCTAGCTTACTCTGAGGTATTTATTTATTTATTTAATTGGTGGTTTTGCGCCGTCCTCAAGAATATTTCACTTATACGATGGTGGCCAGCATTATGGTGGGAGGAAACCGGGCAGAGCACTGGGGAAACCCACGACCGTCCGCAGGTTGCTGGCAGACCTTCCCAATTAGGTGCTAACCAACTCACCCAAGGAAACCCCTACTGTGAGGTCATGAAGTGAAAAACTGCTTTAACTTAAAATGTAAATGAAAAGTGCCCATTTTACATAAACTTTACAGAGCGGCTTTCTTAAGTTTTCTCAATTTGCGTACATGCATTAACTTCAGTGATTCGGGTAGAATTGGATCAACCACAACTTAATTATTGCGTAAAAGCACATGGCACTGAAAGGTGGCATTTCTAAATGTGCATGAGCCCGTCGGTAGAGAAAAAATCCAGAATATTCAGTTTGAGTGGCTTAAACTGAAAATTTACGATCATTCTCTGGTTTTGTTATGGGTGGTATTTCAAATAGTTCTGCATGTATTGTGCTCAAGATTTGCACAGTACTTGTAAAGCACAACAATATGCCGGGGGATGTTCCATTGTGGAAGCCCTGTATGCGTATTAATTACCAGGAATTACAAAATTCATTAAAGCCTCCTTTGCGTAGTAAGATCCATGTTATGATAAGGTAAAAGTTGAAGTACTAGTACTTAGTAGTGAGCTGAAGTTTTGCATTCATGCGTATCTTGCGTATAAGTGAAGTAAAGTGCAAAACAGAACGGGGACAGTTCAACTTTAAGGCGAACTTTTTTATGAATTAGGACTGATGGCATTTCATCATTTCAAGGATAACAAACGTTCACTTCAGCCGAGTGGCCAGTTCTGTATTCAACTTGACACAACTGCTATGAAAAACCAACAAAAACATATTTTCCACTGAAAATTTGAACGATGAAAAAGCTGTCTTATGTTTTACTATGGTTTCAACCAAAGTTCATAAAAATGACCAATTTTCAGTGTCATCTTGCTCATGTATGCATTCAATAATGAAGACAAGTGGATACATTTATAGACCTACTATACTGTTGGGCAAGACATTCATTGCACTCGCTGTGAGAACAAGCCTAGCTCTGGCTGACTTCCTGTCTAGTCCTATGTGGGAAGGTCTACCAGCAACAGGCGGATGGTCATGGATTCCCCTGGGCGCCTCCCACCATGATGCCAACCACCGACGTGTAAGTGAGTACGGCGTAAAAAACCAATTAAATAAATAAATCAAACAAATTCAAGACACTCACTTTAAACGATAAACTCCACAAGACCATGATATATTGCTACCACACCTACCTGCACCAAACATGTCATTGAAAACAACTCTGGAATTCAAGAAGTTGTCAATCTCAAGGGGCGGAATAAACATTTAAAAACTGATGCTGTGATAAGTTTTGTTACACGTCAACAAAAGTCTTATTTTAGCACCCTGTTACAACACTCTTCGTAACAAATGGGATTCTGGGAGTGTGCTTAGAATATAGGTAACCGTAAATTAGGTATTAACAAGTGGAGAATCTCCTAGCACTCAGATTTAGCCTGGTGACACCGATATTTTTCAGCGGCCTGAGGGTTTCCGCAAAGTTCATTTCATCCAGTGGATAGTCGCACATCTCGGAGAGTTGTTGAAGCGCTTCCAGTTCGTCCTGCGCGTCCTCCAGCAAGTCCTCGTGCTCCTGGCAGCTCAGTTCTAGTTTTAACTTGTTTATCTCCCTTCGTAGTGACAGTAAGTTCTTGGCGAGGTTTTTGTCCATAGACCGCATTTCCATCTGAAACATACATTAAGTACCCACTTTGTAACTGAAACAATTAACTCTAATTTTCCCACCGGCTTCTCCTGGGATTGAGCGAACCGCGTCCACCTCACTGTCAAACGTCACTTACCTCCTATTTTTTACCCCAGGGTCAATCTTGGCTTATGAATATTGTTGTTAGTGACCCCGAAGGATGAATTAAGACAGAGCGAAAGTGGACTAACGACTGGAATACTGACAGTAAATAGCGTTCATCTACATAAATAGGTTTACATGTTATCTGTGTTTAAACTTTAAGAGTTATACTGTTAGCAAGCTTTCAATAGGGTGCAGAAAGTGTGTGAGTTTACTGAAGTGGCATGGGGTAAACTGTTCGGGAGATAAGAGTGTTAAAAAATAGACGGACCGCCACGGCCTGGTCAATGTTTTGTCCCGTCCGGCGATCTGTTTTCATCAATGTTCATTTAATGTGTACATTAAATGTCATAAATTATAATATTCACGACTTGGCCTCTTGTGTACTTGAATCAGTGTTGCAGTAAGTATCAGGAGTGGTATCTCAAAGAGTACGGCATGTATTCAGGCCAGATTTCGCGTATAGCCTAGACGTAAAACACAATTACACAAGTGGAGTGTGCCATAACTAATGTCCTACATTAGCATAAAGGTGATAGGGTAATTCTTAAGGTTTGTCAGAACTTCTTGTATTGTGCTGAAGTGGTTGTGCGAACTCTTTGGTACTTACTGCCCAGTATCAGTTTGAGAAAAATCGTTACTGTTAATATAAACTTGATACTCTCTTGGACAATGTGAATAAAATTTTGGACTTGTTTCTACAAACCTCAGTTAACCTTTGTTGTACGTTCGTACTTGATTCTTCATATGTGTTCCTTCTATTTGAAAATGCACCAAATGATTCCAGCAAACTCTTTAATCGTGTTGTTTGATGAATACTGATAATAGATTCGCGCCAAGACATAGAAAGGCATGGGGTCAAAGGGTCAAGGTTGTTTACAGTGAAAGTCGAACTTCGATTTTTACATGGCAGTCGGAAATAAAGGCAAGTGTGCGGAAAATTGTTCTTTATTACTATAAAGGCAGTTGATCTCCGTGGCCGAGTGGGTGTTAGCGAGCCTGCGCGACGTAATGACCCAGGTGCCTCTCACCAATGCGGTCACTGTGAGTTCAAGTCCAACTCATGCTGGCTTTCTCTCTGGCCGTACGTCAAAAGGTCCGTCAGCAACCTGCGGATGGTCGTGGGTTTCCAACGGGCTCTACCCGGTTTCCTCCCACCATAATGCTTAGTCATATAATGCTATAGTCATATGATATATATATCATAGTCTTATTACTAGTCATATAGTTTAACAGGCTTTGGGTTATTTTTAGTGTATCAAGAACTCCAAAAACGGCTTAAAATGCATTCCATTGTCGTCGTATCATTTTTATGAGCATGTGAAGTTAAATATATGCTGACTGCATTCAGGTAATACAGTTATATGAACTCACCAAATCCGCCTTAATCCCCGCCAGGTTGCAATCAATTCGGCTTCTCTGTTCCGTGCTCAGTAGGCTGTCTTCCTCAGTCTCATGGATCGTGTATGTCCGACTCATGGACAGCGGTCTCTTGATGTACCTGTCATGCCATGCCACGAAACTTGGCCGTCGAGTTGGCAGATTTAACCTAGCTGTTGTTTCCTTTAACTCTTGCAACTCGCAACTCCCTAATCCAGATCCATCTAACATTGTTTCACGAGAAGACGCAGTCAGTCTGGATGTCGATTGTTCCTCATGCAAGTTTCTGTGAGGTGTCAAAAAACGTTCAGAAGATTTCCTATGGGAGTGCACGTCTTTCCCCGGGCCGGAGGATAGAGAAGCCTCTGGTACCACACCCAGGCCTATCCTGTGAACTAGGTTCTTGGGACGACCCGCATAACCTGTGAGAATTCCAAGTCCATTTTTCCTTCGCGGCAATTTTGGCGGAAATATATCTTTACTTGCCGCATGGTCTTCGCCGTTACCTTGCACCTGACTCCCATTAAATAAACAGTTCTTGTTTATGGTAGGCATTTCATCAATACCTTCCTCTTCTTCCGGTAAATCCTTGATGCCATTTACATTTTCCGTTTCTCTGTGACCGTCATCAGTGCAGAATTCTATATGTATCAGAGGTATCGTTTTTGCCGTAAACGTCTTCTCCATCCTGAGTTGCTTTTGCATAAGCCTATAGTGCGGTTTGAGTACACGTAGGACTCACAAGAATTTTGAAACACCGGTCTTTCCAAATCCGTCAAGCAACTTTGCTATTTATCCATGACCTCTGCAGTTCTCTCACATATCATGCATCTGTGTCTAACGCTAGCCCCAGGACAACTGACCAGCAATTGCTTGTGTCATGTACCTGTATCTGAAGACCACCTCCTCGCTGACAATTGCTAAAGGGGGACCTTGTGCATTTTGTACAGGCATTGTCAAAATCAGACCCGGTCCCAGCAACAATAACGGCACGCTTCGACACACAAGCACCTCTATGCAGAAGAGCTTAAAACTCCGCCAGACATACATAGATGACCTCGTAGCTAACTTGTGAAGGTAACAAACTATTATCACAGCCAGGTTCCGCAAAACACGCTCTCCAGTCTGCGCCCCAGGCCTTGGTGGTGAAAAATTGTCTGGGATAGATTTAGTCACCCATGACTTGATTTACGGGTATTAGTCGGGGGCTCTGAAAGAGTTTCTTTTCCCACTATTATCTGCTCGACATATTCTCGTGCATATAGAGATAAACATTGTTGTCATGATTTCTCTATGTCTGGCCGTAAAAAGGACAGAGTGAATGCACCAGAAACCATGCGGTTCCACTGTAAGGTAGGGTGTTGAAATTCTGAATCTATGCCTTTCTGGCATGTGCTGATCTGCATTTTAATTGCAAATGAGTCAGTTAAAATCAAATTTATGCCATTTCTGTAGCATTATAATTACATTCGTAGACACGCCGCATGGTCGAAATTGCAGCCATGCTAACTCTTAGAGACATACAGTCTCTGTAAATTTGGAATGTCGCTTTGTGTTCATGGAGGTAACTGCATTTCTAATTAAAACGGAATCAAGCGAATCTAATTAGCATTTAACTACAAGCAAGTATTGGTATACTTTTAGTTCACAGATAGACGACTTAACAAGATAGAAACCATTATTTCTATTTCCAAGTACAAGATTTTCAAATGGGAATGCAGGTTGATTTGATGCTAAAATACAGATTCCTACCCAGTATTGCTGATCAATTATTTTAACGAAATAACCAGAAGAAGCACAGCCTGTTGGCTCTGTTTAGTGCTGATCTATTCTGGAAAACAGACAGCACTTGATCGATTGCGGACGGTCGTGGGTTCCCCCGGGCTCTGCCTGGTTTCCTCCCACCATAATGCTGGCCACTGTCAAATAATTGATATATTCTTATGTGTAAAACAAGAATCAAATAAATAAATAAATAGATACATAAATACTTATTTAATGGTATCTTTTATCTAATTTTTCAGCTTCTGGTTTTATCTGATGGTGAATTAGAGTGGTTGTGCAATCACCTGGGTCACCACATATACCACTGAACTGGTCAAAATTTCAGAACTTGTTATGGCTGTTGAAAGAGGCGGAGTCTGCAGATTTAAGGAAGGTTGTTAAACACCATCAAGTGAGATGGTAAGAAATCAGTACTTGTCTGGATGGTTATAGCAGGTAGGTGTGTTAACTTTCAGAATGATGCTTGCAGATATTCCTTTTTTCTGTGTATGGGTTCGCATTAAGGGAATTTAATGCGTGGAGAAGTAGTGTTCTTATCTCTCGTGAAGTTGTCTTACTACACATTCATGTACTGTAATCAATCAACAACTCAATGGCTTCATATAGTCAGTTAATCTACTGTGCTTAATTGGGAATTAGGGTGTATTTTATTACCGGTACTAGAATTAACCTATCTTTATACTTGTACTGCCTGTAACTTACTTGTGAGGGATATACAAAAATCACCCTGTCTGAAGACATCTTTTTTCATGCAAGTTGTGGCATTTGTGTATGAACCTTGGTATCTCGATAGGTCAAAGTTGATTTGTAGCCTCTCACCAGCGAGGTCAGGGCTCGAATCCATCTGATGCCATATAACTGGCTTTTTCTGGACAGCATGCTGGTGTAGTTGGCCGAGGACCGAAATATTGCTGAAATACTGCGAAGTACAGAGTTAAAACACCAGAAACGCCACCCCTAAATGTACTGCATCAGTTCTTATGACACTGTGAATAACTTTTTTACCATCTACAATTGTGCATGCACAAATTTATAGAAGCAATATTTCCATTTTTATTGAATGGGTGAGTGGTCAAACAATATTCCTAACAAGAGATAATGGTTCAAATACTGCTATCTGATTTTATAATATAGGGCAGCCTAACTCTGACCAACAAGCATGTGTTTTCTCCCGTTTTTGGCCATATTTTCTTCCACGATAATGGCGGTACACTGGTGCTGCTGTCAAAAACCTGAAATACCATTTAGTGCAGCATTACACCCAAACGCCCATTCACTTTACACAGTGTGTTCAGGTCTTAATTGCATATGGAGCAGCTTACGTATTCATGTTATGTGACCACTTCAACAGTTTGTCTTTTTACACATTTATATGTGTGTATCTTTTTACATATTTAAAATATTTAGCAATGGCTGTCATAAACTAGATTTACATTTAAGGACTCTTCCTGGGCAGTATAAAACCACTTGCCCACTATCACAATGCAAGATTGGGTAGGTTGTGTTTTTTCAACTTCTTTACTTCTTCAACTTGAAACTGTATATTATTCCAGACATATCCATGGTGTGCTAAAGTGGTGAAGAAACTCAGGGTAGACCTTAGTATCTTAATGTCAATAAATATTCATATTTAGTGTAGATATTATATGGCTTTGTTGACCTTCATGGAGACAGCAATGTAATGAAGTTGTATGGAATTACATGGTTCATGTTCACTAATCACTGCTCAAACGAGGCTACCCTGAAACTTCAAAGAGAAGCTATAACATTGTATAAGTTTTGACATCTAGAGGAAGCCTTACATGCTCTGTACTGTTTATTTCATGATTTCCTGACGTCTACCAGTAGTGCTATCTTCGGTACAAAGTCAGATTTTGAAAACGCTATGACTTGTGATTTTAAGGGTTCTGTACATGGTCTCATTTATCAGTGAAAATGAAGGGCTCTTCTAAAAGGTGAAGTCCTTAAAAAATAAACAAAAATACCTAATTGGTGAACACCACATTTTCACTGTAAAAATCATGTACTGTATTTAAGTAAATGTACAAACAATAATAGTTTGTAATATTTGTTTCATTTAGCTGAAAGATCCTCAACTTGAAATGCTACTTGAAGTCATAGTTCAAAAGCAGTTCAAGACCAAATTTTGCTGCTCCGTCTGGGCCATCAGTAGATTGTAGGAAAATCATGAAATAAACATGAGTAGTTCACAATTTTTTTTTCAACCCAAAATGAAGCTCTGCTAGAGGTCAGATTTGTTGAGGTTTAGAGTAGGTTACTGCTGGACTAGTTTAATGTGACTTCAAAGTGGGTGTCCTGTCTGGTGTCTTTGGCATGATGCTTCAGGACGACATTAAGGCCTAAAAAATCACTCACTCATTAATGGATTAAAAAGTAATGCTTGCTGTAAAGACATGGATTATGTACAAAATTTCAAATTCAAAATTATTATTTCCAGAAAGAAATCTTAACTTTCAACTAAAGATGAGATTAGATTTATAATTTAGCTATATCTTTGCCATTTCATGGCACTAAAGTATACATACTGCACAGTTGTAGCTGCTCTTAATGTGTGATGTTAGGTATGCAATGGGAATAAAATATCTTACTTTAATATTTCAGATATTACCTCTGTTCAGTTTGGCAGAATGATGAACTTCCCAAAAGTCAAGGACAGGAGGCACAAGAAGGTAGTTTCATTGTGTATACTGTCATTTAGGAGTATAAATACCTAAGACCTCATAATTAGTTTTAAGCCCTATTGTCTTTGTATATCACAGACTCGCTTGTTGTATTTTCGGATTATAGCTGTACCCACTTCTGGAATTCTATATACAAAGCAATGACAGTGTATAACTTTGTAAAATAGACTTTCAATCGTGAATAGAGTCATCCTACGACTTCAAAATCGGCAATCTTGGTACTGCCTCGCTTGGCATTCAGTATAAGAGGAATAGGCCAGGAAGTAGCCGGCCCAGTGTCAGTATACTGTGACTGGGTGGGGTGTTGTGTCTGGTGTCTTCAGCATGGTGTATCAGTGAGGCAGCACTATATGTCAGCATTGGGTCCGGTGTGCTACAAGGAGACACTGTCAGGATATGACCGTTATAACATGGAAATCAATGCTAAACCCCTAGCAAACAAACAATTCAACAGATTTATAGTCTTATAGTGTAGAAAATTAGTGGTGTTTTCCTTCTGATATTTATTTTTATTGTTGATATAGGTGCTCCAGTGGCTTATGGAAAGAGGAAGAGGGGAATAAATGTTAGCAGTAAGTAACAGTCTACTTCATTCTCTATGAATGTGTCATCTCTTAATATCATTGAATATGTACTTACTGCATATATACATAGTAGGAATGATGGTGAAAGCGTTAGTTGTTCATAGGTCTGCTAAAAGAATGTCACATTCTCCAAAAACTGCAGGCTTTCCTTCCACTGTGTATGTAGATTGCATTGCCAGTAATTTACCACAGGTTTACAGTTTAGTACTACCTTTAATACCTTAGTACTATCTTTATCGGCTTTTGAAACTGGCATACCATTTTACAAGTGAACATTTTTCATTTTGGCATTCAACATTTACCTGTCATTCATTAGAGGTATTGTAAAGTTTAAATACAGTATATTGTTAATAAATCGACAGGTGTAAGTAATTAAATATCTCTACAAAACGAATATGATGTACAGCAAAAGAAACCTTGGTTTTGTGTGCTTTGCGTCTGGATGTGATGACAGAAATTTCACTCACAGTGCATCATTTGTATGCAGGCTTTTTTTCCTTTTTTTGAAGTTTTTCCTATGCCTGGATATAGAATCTCATTGACAATAGCTAATGTATTTTAAATTTATTGACATTAGAAGGACCAATCATATCTTATGAATCAGAGAATAGTCCAACAGATCCGCTCAGTGATGACCTTTGTTCCTGTTATGAATGCATCAGGTACTCTCTGATTTATGAAATTTTCACTTGATATATTTTTGTGCTTAGCTGTGTTTTTCTTAACAGTTAATTCTAATCTTTAAAATAACCCGTCGGTTGTTAAATGTCTCTATGCCCAAGCTAAAAGACATGTTAAAATCTTAAAGTATCATGCACTTTATATACAACTGATTCACAGCAGTTGTAGTAGCATGAAAATCAATAAATCTGTCGATTTGAGCTTTTTTGTGTGTTTGTCAGTGTATACAATCATGTTGTGATTTTATTTCAATGAAGTCACTGTTTTTTGTTTTTGTGTTTTTCCACAAGAAGCAATAAAAAAGCAACAGAAAAAGAAATAGCAAGAGATTCATTCTTAAGATTTTTTTCAGAACTTCACAGAGAACAGAAAGATTCCTAAAAATCAACATATTACTAAATTTTGAAGCAAATTTCCATTTTTTGAGAGCACGACAATAAATTTAAAAAGCAGAGTTCAGTATTTTGTTAATCAGGCACATAAGTAAGTGAGCATTTTTGATACATTTTTGTCTTTCCATGACTGTTGATGTCATGGTTTTCTATGCCTCAAATAGACTAAGTACACCTCTGATCTATTACAGAGTATTTCAGAGTTAACATGCCTGTACAGCTTAAGGATTTAGAGCATTATAGTGGTTATAATATAAATGATAATTTTTTATTGTGTATATAAACCTTCCCTTTGGAGGTATTTTTGCTGACAACCAAAACCAGTTGTTCCATTGGTTGTCTAAATTTTTACCCTAAATCGTCACATTCCACTGCTCTCCAAAGGGTGTGTTCAAATTCATCAAGATCAATCTGTGATGTGAGTTAGTGATATCAGTACTTGTATATTGAGGCCCCCCAAAAAAATAACATTGCTTGTCAAACCATGAGCTGTTACTTGTGGAGTTTAGTGAGACCATAATGTATATATACTTACATGTATAGGTACAATTCATTTCTCAATTGCTGAGTAACTGTCTGCTTGCTTTAAGAAGTTATCTAGTTATATTGTAGTGAAAAAAGTTGTTATTTCCTCCTGCTGCATGTAGAAGTTGACGTCCACACAGACCTGTCTGCTAACTTTGGGTGACATATCATTAGAGGCTGACAAACGAAATCACTTTCTATGCAAAAACTCTCTATTTGCCATGCTAGAAACCTATTGCAGATATGTGAAAGAGCATTTCTTTTAAAGTTAAGGATATACAAATTTTGTTCTCACCCAAAGGTAAGGCCATGTCAAGTTCATGAGCAAATTCAACCATTAGGTGACACCAAATATATGTCACCCAAAGATTAAGATGTATGGGTTAGCGGTAATACTAATTATTTATTTCATGGGTGACTGAACTGACTGAACCACAGAGGCCCCCTGCTGTAATACTACCTTTCGGTGATAAAATATATCATGAATGCATACAACCATCAGGCGACTCCAAATAGATGTCAACTAAGGCTTGTCATGTATGGGTTAGCTAATCCTCCATCTATCGGTGACAAATATGTCAACAAAAGGTTATGATTAAAGAACTACAACCTTTTGAGTACATGTACATATCACATTTGAGGGATATATAAATGTTCATTAAGATTGAGGGGAATCTCTGTGGCCGAGTGGTAGACTTCCTAGCGCGGCACAATAGCTCATAGAACTTCTTCCGTTATCTAGTGGTTAGAGTTCACACTTTAAATAGTGGAGACCGGGTCATACCAAAGATTTTAACAACAGTACTTACTGCTGCCTCGTGTGGCACTCAGTACTGAGAGGCTAGAGCAAGGAAACCCAAGCATACATATATACACAATCTCTCGGGAGCCTCTCACCACGTCGGTGAGTGTGAGTTCATGACCAGTTCATGATAGCTTTCTCTCCAGCGCTACGTGGGAAGGTCTGCCAGCAACCTGTGGATGGTCATGGTTTTCCCCTAGGCTCTGTTTCCTCCCACCATAATGCTGGCAGTCAATGAAAAAAGTGACATATTTTTGAGCACTGGGTAAACCACCAATCATATTAAAAAAATGGTACACCAAGTTTTTTGCTGTATTAAAAGATGACTAAAAAGGGTAATCCTGGAGGAAACCACAACACTAACTTCACCAGTCCGAATAATCTTGGCAAGCTGTAATAGCAGACTTTGTCAGTTAAAGCCTGTGCCGCGTCCGTCATGTGCCAGATTTGAGTCTGTGACTTCACTGCTGGAGTGACAGGTGAAAGCCGTTCACCAGTTACATGTGTATGTTATTCTACTTTCTGTCCATGTCTATTACGTCCATTAACAGATTAGAGTAAGAATAAGTCATGGGTTTAGATAATAATATATTTTCATAAATCCCCATCTTATAAGAGACACTGATCCATATTACAATTAAATTCATATGTCCCTCAAATTGTGATCCTTAATCAGAAACTCTCACGGTATATTTTTTGGTATATTACAGCTATGAACTGCTCTCAACAGGTAATATTATACTACTTGAAAAGCTTCAAAAGTATACTTACTCAACAGTACGTCCTAGCTAGTTCTTGAAATAACACAGGTATTTAATTATTACATCAAGTAATCAGTCTGAGATGAGATCAAAATATGAGATGAGTAGAACTGTTCCACTTTTAAAACAAATCTTAAATGGATTACATGTGCATCAAAGAAGTACTGCAATATAACTGAAAGGGAACTCTCCTTTCTTCAAATAACTATACAAAGCTGTTTCGTGTAATGGAGACGCAAAAATATATCGCAACTATACCTACTTGAGACATGTATGATCACTGAAACTGTCCTCCATTAAGTATGTCCAGTTATTAGCCTATAAAATGTTTAACATGCAAAGCATACAATTTCAACAATACAGCTGTAAAAGCAGCAATGCCGGGGTTTAAGTCGTTATTCCCGGAGTATGTGACATCACTTCCAGATAATTGAGCGGTCTTTGTGCATTGGTATATAAACAACTTAATTAGAAAGCAAACATTCTTCCTTGCCATCTATACACTGCATGTACACTATCTACATAGCATGTACATGTAAATGTGCCAAATGTATTTAATCGGCATTTGGATAATTTTTGAGGGCCTACTTCTTAACACCATTCACTGTGCAACAATTTTTAGCCTTGATACATCGCATACATGGCCCTTTCCACTCAGCGATTTTCAGCTCTAACAGTTTTTGTATCTAATTGACCAAATTTAGTGTATTGTTTAATCTACTCTACCTGGATCACTCCAAGTATTCAAACCTACATTAAAGGGACATGGTCGCCCCAATATTAGGTATTTTGCATTATTACAGAATGGCAAGAGTATTAGGTATTTTTCTGAAGAAGTAAAAGTTAAAAGCTTTCCGTTATTCAGACCACTAACATTGTACGTTATTTTTGAATGTTTAAAAATAACCAAAAACTGAAAACTCAAGAGTCAGCAAGAATATTTAAATGAAGGGCTGACAATTCATAGGAAATGGAACATGCACACAGCACTCGGTAAACTTCATATATAAACAAACGTGGCTGATGACAACGGTGAAAGAAGGACTTACGACTCTCCTGTCACAAGATCGTCCAAAAAGAGGCATAAAATAGAGCTCAGCAGGTTGACAAGCAAGTCCAGAGTTGTAATTGGTGGCAGTCGCAAAAGTACTGTTTGATAGGTGGGCGAAAATGTTGTGTGTTAAACATTGAACAGACACAGATTTCTGACTTATAGTTTAATGAGAAGATTATTGGTAACCTTTTCTCAACCCTGTTCAAGCTGCTGTACTTCGTATGTGACTGTGGATCAAAATTCGAAATTATCCGAATCTGTGTAGCCAATATCGACTGATCAGACGCCTGCAGATGTGCTTGGGTCCTTCCGGTTGAATATTAATGAGCCAAAATGGCCCGTCCTTTCTGTGTTGAATTGAAATAATGGACGGACCTCTCCGGGCTTGTACAAGCTACATACTCAATGAATATTTTTAATTTTAACGGGACTGATTTAGCAAATGAATGAACTTCAAAACCCCATTAAGACGTCGCTATCAGAATTTGTTTAAAAATCCAAACTTTGGGCAGCCATGTCTCTTTAAGCAATGGAACATTTTGCTACCAATCAGCTACAAGCAAACAATATTTATTCATTCACAAAAATGTTACCAGACAGCTGAAGAATAACGAGGGATGGTGTTACATCTACATACAGACATACTATAATTAGAGTCATACTACTGTTAACACACGTTTACATGTAGGTGTAATATTTTGTACTCAGTATGTCATTTCACAACTGTATAATGAAAGTTATTTCATGTTCATGTCAGCAAGCTTATTTTTACATTTCTTTTTGACATTTTGATTAAATTTGGTAAAGCCTAAATGTTGTAGTTCAGTACATATGCATACAAGTTCCTGAGAAGCAAAAGCCTACAAAAGCAGGATAAGTAGGCAAAATATATATACAGTTAAGTACCCACATAAATCATACATTAGGGTCCTTATAAGAAAATTTTAAACCAAATTTGATGGAATTCCTCAAAGCCGTTTTGAAGGTATCATGCAAACAACCTAATCAGTTATTAAGGTAACTGT
This sequence comes from Acanthopleura granulata, assembly GCA_016165875.1. Lineage (NCBI taxonomy): Eukaryota > Metazoa > Mollusca > Polyplacophora > Chitonida > Chitonidae > Acanthopleura > Acanthopleura granulata. The sequence goes on along the minus strand of JABBOT010000001.1, from coordinate 47,525,684 downwards.
AATTTAAATTTCACTAAATTCTGTCATGTTTTGACAAATGTTGGCTGAGACATTAAAAGTGTAACATTTGGGCAATTGCATTCCCTTCACATTTACATAACATTTTAGAAATTTTTAGTCTCATGAACAAAATACACATGTATCCAGTATTTCGTGATAAATTTTAAAAGCCATTTCATAATTCACTGAATAAAATACATCCCTTAATTTACCATTAAAAAAAATTTATCTCTCTGATAACCCCACTTCTAAAGCAAAGTACATCAATAGACTATATCAATAATAGTGACTCCCAGGAGAAAGAGAATACAAAGCCCTCACCTAGGGAAAATTATTCCAGACAAGGTGAGAAAAGATTATATGACATTCTTGATTTTCAGGGGATTAAAGATGGCTGCCAAAGTTGTTCAATCATCAGAGCTGTGACAATGCATCACTTCAGGTTATCCTGCACAATTTGTGTGAGTTTAAGAGACAAAAGCCATATGACACCTGAGATATGTTCTGCACAAATTCGAACAAAGGGCAGACAACTAAAACAAATCGAAATGTGAAGCTATAACCCGACAATGCACAAATTCAAGGTCATTTTGTGCAGTGTGTGAGCGTGAGAATCCTGTGCCTATTCCTGATCTTATTGCCTATCTATTTGCCGAGATACGGAAAAAGTGATTGCTATATGTCCGCTCTCATTAAGGCCGTCATAAAACATAGGCAGTGTGAATGAATCAGTAAAGCATGTATTAAGTTTTGACCTGATATCTCCAGTTAAGTGTTTTTAACAGTAATATGTTACCAGAAAAAACTAGAATCCAGATATCTGAAAGGCTCCCTTCCCACCCCATTTCCAAAAATAAAAAATACATCACTGCACTAAGTAAATGAATGAAGTATTTATGAAAACAATTACCTGATCATACTTAAACTTTAAAAGCAAGCAGAAGTTTAAATGATAAGGAAGGTGTATGCTGCATGTACGTTCTATGGAAACATGTTTAGTACTTTTTGAAAAACACTATTACACAAAGTCCAAAATGGGTGAAATTATGAAAATAATTACCCGACTGCCATTAAACTTACACATGCACAAGTTCAGATGATAGGCAAGATGCATGGTAAAGTTTCATCAAAATTGGCGCAGTAGTTTGGGAACAGATGCATGAACAAAATTATGTCTACCAACAGGCAGGGTTGATTCCACTATAACCCTGCTAACTTTGTTTAGGAGGGTATAATTAAGTCAAAAGAAACGTGCAGTTTTATAGAAATTGTTCTAATTAAAGCCTTAACATCCAGATCTACATGTATGTGCATTGCTTACTACAATGAGTGTATTGGAGCATATTTTTCTCTCTCAGAATCATCTACAAAAAAAGAAAATCACATCACAGGTATACATATATATATATATTTCCTTTCATTCAAAAGCAGCTGTCATTCTTAACATTACAGAGAATTAACTATTATGAATAATTTCCCACTCAACAACCCTGTCTCACTCTCACAGACTTGACATACATACAGTACATAAATGATGCAAAATTTGCTAGTAATACATGTAGGCTCGTTTTATGAAATATATTATCTTTTTCAGCAGCCCTATTTTAAGGAAACACACTATGCCACAAGGACATGTATGTTTTCCCTACATCCTCAATTAGAGATGCTTTGAATTCATGATTACTTTTCATTCTCAAAGCCATTCTGTTGAAAATGTGTTGTTTTTTTTTTGTAACACCAACACGTTACACAAAATGTCTTTTTTTGGCTTTCAACCTTTAGCAGGCCGTTAAATAGAGCCCTGTAGTTGTTAGCTAGAAGTCTGAGATGTCCACCAAGAGGCTGTGTTAACCCTAAGCCTAAGGAAGCCTTACCATGCTTTAAAATTTTAGATATCATATCTGAACGATTGTGTGCACAGAATGTATGCCTGGGGTTTTATGTCGCACTTAACAATTTTTCAGTCATATGACGATGAGGAGTCATCAGGTGAGTGAAGGCCTACAGCATCCCAGATCTGATCCCAGGTCTCACGACTGTGTGATGTATACGCCAACTGAAATTGTTTGTTCTACTGACTATTATAGAAAAGAAACAAGCACCTTCTAAATCCAACATAGGAATGCCTGGATGCCCCCGTTTTATCTGAGTGGTTGCTGAAAGAAGATATATCAGACAGTCACTATACACTGTCCTTTGTGTTACCTGAATATGGCAATAGGAAAGACAGGTGTATGACAAATAATTCAGCAGAAAGACGTTTTTACACCTTGAGCCAGTTTGTAAAGTTTGGACAGGAAAATATTCAATTGAAAAAAAAAAGAATAAAGACGATCTGACAGTTGCAAGCAAGTGAAGAAACATGTTTAATAAACTATGAGTTCTAAAGATACGAATTCCTATGATATATGTGTTAAGTACATGAGAATATATGTGTACTATATATGTGACAAAATGACAGCAAATGGTTGGGAAATGTTTCATTACTGAAAAAAAGCAAAGTCAGTCTTTAGTTTCTCAGTCACTGCCAGCACTTTTCCCCAAACACCCACAATGCCATTAAACATTACCATAACAAAACAGGCCGCAGGTCATTCAATGAACATGTATAGCTTACTCACTGAAGTACATATCTCCACTGGAATACAAATATTGCTGAAGAATTTATCGAAAGCAGTCATAAACCAGAAAAAGAATACACCCTGCTGATTACCTGCAATTACACACACATTTGTATCAGGAGTGGATCAACAAGGAATTATAGAGGCCTCATACACGAATATGCGTCGCTTTTAAGAAAGCTAACATATAACGTGTTTCCCTCGGGCTCTGCTGTCCGGCCTCGTACAAAAGAAATATTCTTGAGTCGGCCTAAAGAGGCAATCAAATAAAAATAAATAAATAATTTAATGTTCACAGAATATAACCATATCAACAGGCGAGCAGGTCTAAGGGCGAAAAAAATAAATAACACTAGACCACCTTCCTATGTAACAAATTTTCCCACGCATCATGCAAACTGACATGGGTTGTTCATCTCAAACCGACATGCACGGCTTGAACTCAATCCATGGATGCTGGTTAGCAGTGACCAGGCTTCGTGTGCCTAAATGTGTGATTTAAATTATCACATTTAACAAAAAAATGAGCTATATAAACACCAAGTACAAGAACTCAACTTTGTCTATTTCCTGCAAATGTCTCCCATCTTTTGTGACTTCCAAAATTGGAAGAGGGTATTGGTGAAGTCCCTACATTCGCAGATCTACTATGCCCCATGTGTTTGTAAAAGTATTCCCCGTCCGCTTCAGGAATGTCCAAAGCACAGTAAACTGTACTGATCCTGTGCCTCTATTTGCTTGCAGTGAGTAGCTTTGTATTTGTGCAATTTGCACCTATGTACATTTCATTTATGCAGACCCACCAATGAACATAACTCAATGCATGACCAGTAGTAGGAAAAACATGCACATTTTCTTGGTGTATCTCTATGCACTATTGCACAGGTCAACATTTTCAGAGGCTTAACTAAATCTTTTGGTCTCAAGACAGGTACAAGGTCATTTCCATTTCCATGGGGATAAGCAATGTTCAAAGTTTTGAACAATTTCTGCTCCCAATCATCTAATTTTTCAACAGCTGATTTGTCCACCCACCTCTGCTCCCAATCATCTAATTTTTCAACAGCTGATTTGTCCACCCACCTCTGCGCCCAATCATCTAATTTTTCAACAGCTGATTTGTCAACCCACCTCTGCTCCCAATCATCTAGTTTTTCAACAGCTGATTTGTCCACCCACCTCTGCTCCCAATCATCTAATTTTTCAACAGCTGATTTGTCCACCCACCTCTGATCCCAAGCATCTAGTTTTTCAACAGCTGATTTGTCCACCCACCTCTGATCTCAAGCATCTTGAAGCTGACAAAGTTCAAGGTGGCTTAGTTCCCCTCCTCTCTTTATATTGAAGAGGGTAAGTCTAGCATATAAGCTGTCTTGGAGATCAACAAATTCATGCTTCACAATGAATGTGAACTGATGAATTGTGGGCAATTAATTCATCAATATGCTTTTCATGAAGGTTAACTTCATCTCCTTCTGCCTATTATTCGGGCATTCTTAGTCTTTCTTGCCTTGAGCGATCAATGGCATAGGCAGACACCAAATACGACATCTCTGTTCAGATCAAGTTGTTTGCTGAATTTCTTGATTTCTTCAGCACATGCATCATTTCCTCAACTTAAATTACTTGCCACTATGAAAATCAACAGAATTTTTTAACAGATAGTATACCTTGTTCTTAACACCATAGATCAGCTTTCCTCCAGGCTTTGTTACCAGATCTATGGCATGCTCCAGTAGCTCAAAGTTAGTTCGCACAAACATGTCCTTTGAACTAAAGGCTGGGCTTGGTGATAGTTCCTGAAATGCTAAAAGACTCTGGCCAAAATCCTCATGTCTGACTTATTTGTCTTCATTGTCTTGTCTACACGCCTTAAATTATTCTGAAACAGTCTTCTTCCAATCAAGAAAAATGTAGGATCTGTGTGAAAAACATCACCTATTTCATCTGGCCGAAACTGTGACAAAACTTCTTCTGAAAACTGATCATTTTTCTGTTGAATGGCATCAGTGTGAATACTTCTTGGTATTATGGAGCTGTCTTAAATACAAGCTTCTTTATGCCTATGAAAAAGTTTACCACCATAGACGCCCTTGCACTTTGAACAAGCAACAATATCACTATGGCCTGCACATTCACTAATGAATGACACAGTTTCCAAACCATCTTGATCCTGATTATGTTTCAAAACTCCATCTTTCCTTATGATGGAAAATGACAATTTCCTTTCTTCAGAATGCTTTGGCAATGTTAATGCATCAGCAACAGCTGGTTCATCCTTGTGCACAAGCTCGAGGTGAGGAGGCAGTCATGGCTGTTCCACACCACAAAATGGACAAAGTCCCTTTGGCTTCTTGAAAGATCATGGAAAAAAAAAAGATTTTTTATCTTTCATTTTTGTACTGTTTTACTACATTGCAGATCAGTATTAACAATATAGGATGAATTCTTTCCTTCATATTCTGGAAAATTTATAGCAATAGTAAACAGTAGGCTTGGCAATGAGAGAAACACATTTAACATTACAAAAAGATAATGAGATCAGATTTAATCCAATGCTCCAAGCATCTTATTGTGTTTTAAGCTCTGGCAGACAGAATCAACATGAAATGGTTTTTCTCTGGCATACATTAGTGAAGATGCTATCAGTTTTATTGTGGCAATGTAGTTTAGTTAGAAATTTGGAAACCATCGTGTTTGCTAACTTAAACATTATTTCTATTGGAAGACATGAACTTTGTCACTTAATATATAGGAACATAAACATGAAGTTATTTATCAATTTGCTGAGTCAGTCACCAGAAATTAGTGCTTGCTCACTTGTACATGTTAGTAGCGATTAGCATGTTTGGTTGTGGAAAGGGTTAATAAATTAACTGACTGACTGGTAGCAATTCCTCTTTTTAATCAGGGTAACTGTGATCAGTGACTTAAAAACACACGCATGTTTGACAGTCTTCTGACAAAATGAACTTCAAGATTTCAAGACTCAGAAATAAGTGTATTACACAAGTGCAGTGCTGTGACACATATGCTACATTGCATCAGGATAAGTAACAGAAACAAGCTCACACAACCATTTTGTCATCAGAAAAAAATTAGCAACTTTATGTATTACATTTAGAAAAAGGGTAAGGTTTCACCTCGGCTGAAAATAATATTCACACAATTATTATACCTAAAAACATCACCTGTAAATATTCACACAGGTGCGCTTCAAAGATTAAAATATAAACTGTTGAGCCCTGCCTATCCATTTCAGAATAGCATGATTGTCCGCCGATTATAACATAGACAAGAAATAAAGAAATGAAAAAAATCAAGACACAGTGATCAAAATATCCAAGTTTTTGAGAAAACATGTTGCATGGGAATAATGATAGATGGTGGGATTTGCATTTGCATGCTCACCAATTTTGGTTGGTTCTTGCAACTCGCTGATCATTACAGCCTTGGAGGGTGAAGAATCTGAAATAGTTAAAACAATTAAAATGCTAAAATGAGCCACTTAACGATGTATTTCTTGATATTAAGGGAGCACCTCAACATTTGTATTTGTCCCTATGAAAGCCTGCACTGCTCCAGTACTGGCTGGAAAAAATAAGGACTGTGCACTTCGTGAAATTTTGATGTATAATCCATTAAATTTTGCATCAAGTCCTTAAAATTGTATCTTTACCAACTAAAGAGAATGTTCTGGTCTTTTAAACTATTTCTGGTATAATTCAGGTCATTTTTGACTAATACGTTTTCTAAGATACCCTTGCATTTCTTCTGAAAAAACAGGACAGCCACCGTTACCGTGGCAATGACTCGATATACATCTATAATTTATGGTGTGGTAGTTTCTTTTCGTAAGTGCCACCAATATATGTGACTAACAATTCCAAACAATGACTTAATTCTGATAGTAGTGTCCCACCTTTAAAATCATTACAAATTTTTAAATGTAATACTGTACGTTGAACCTGCTGATCAACCCGTGTAAAACCACGGCTGTGTGCCTGACCGTGAAATTTGCGACTATTACACCAAACGATTGAAACTTAAAAATGTACCACAATGGTGTTATGGGTCAACTGATGGCAACACAAACATCGCCACGAGACTGCACTGCACATGCTTGGCAAAGTGAAAATAGACTGAAGGGTGCCCATTTGCCCTTTGTCCTGACACAAGCAGGAATCCTTCAGTTACTCAAACAATGTGACCTACTGCATAACACCTTAACCAAGTAGGCACTGGGATAATAATTTTCTTTTTTGTAGAAGTCCTTTGTACATGTATTTTCTTTTCATGCCTTTGTTCAGTGTTCATAAACTTGTAGAGCCTCATGGCATTAAACATCGCCTGAAAATCCAGAATAAGGATGGTTTATACATTTACTGATACGCACCCTTGTCTTGGATGACTTGTGCAGCTGATTACCACACTGTATCAGTGTTTAGGTACATGTACCCTAGTAGCCAAATTCCCTACATATGTGATACACAAGACCTAAATTACATTAATACATGGTGATTCCGGACGCCGAATCTATACGTTGAAGCACACATTTGTATACCAGCCGTCAACTAAAATGGACGTTCCAGGTCAAAAAATCGCAAGGTCAATTCCAAAAGTAACACTGAACACAATCCATTAATGAACTAAGAATTAATTAAAATTAGAATTAATACAGTAATTCAATAATTAAAGTTAACTAAAATTAGAATTGATATGTATGAAATTAGGATGGAATCAAGTGAGTGAAACTGTCTGCAGTTTTCAATAATGTTGGAAAGACACAAGGAATGTTCTAGGCAAATGAGTGAAATAGTATCAACACTAGCGTACGCAAAAGAACGGTGCTTCAGGTGCACAGTAGGATGGGTGAACAACGATGTTGTTTTGAAAGGTAATTCTACAGTGAAGTAGATGTATGAAGTACCAAATGCTTCTAAAATGACAAGAAGTTGATGGTTTGCCAGCAAATTGATATGCCATAACATGATAGGTCCTGCGAATGCACAGCACATGAAAATAATTGCTTCACGTGTAAAGTATCGTTGTTGTAACAGTTGTGAGTAGGGCACAAAAGTGAGAAATCATGGAATTACCTCTCATATACGCTACGGAATGAAATAAAAATTGTCCAGAAGACTGTAAGATCTAGCCACATGTAATTCACCTGACTTTTGCCCGGGACACCTACCACAGGCACTCGAATCGATCCAACAGGACCAGCCATACTATTGTATATATGTACTGTATACAGAGAGAAATATAAGGTGGGGAACAGTTTTACCGATTTTAGAAATAAAGCATTTACAGGGGTGGCGGAAGCAAATTAAGATTGCCCCGACTCTATCAGCCCAATAGGCGAGGGTCCAGGGGCCGCCTAGGCCCTGGAAGCAGGGGACCGCTAGACGGCCGCAGAGACGTTGAAAGCGATTTCTGGTGTCTAAACTTAGGAACTACATTAAGATATATGAAGTGCTGAATTCTTATTATTGACGCACATATCGGTGCCCAGTGGCGCAGAAAAATGCAATTGTTGGGGTGAAATATGGGCGTCAAGCTGTCACTAGGTAGCGAAAATTGGACCTCGAGTAATACATCTTTCGACAATGCACATGGCTAGGCCTACCATATTTTTTCTCCTAGTGCCAAATAAATTTTCGAAATTCGGGGCTAAAACGACCATACATATCGGAAAATGATGCCGTCAGCTGTATTTAAAGTCCCAAAGAGTATACTTTTGCAGACAATTTACCCACGTTTAAAGTACTGAATCTCTGGGCCATCAGCAGGCCGCACCGAGGGCGCTGTTTTGTGACAGCACAGATGGCGCTGTTTTGATATAACAGCCTGTGTATAAATACCGTCCAGTGACCGGTTGATTCCATTACAGCAGTGGGCCTACTTACAGAAGTACTGAGACTGCAATTTGGTTAATTCATTGCTCGTTTCACTCCAATAAAATTATTTCGAAGATAAAAATTCGAAATGTCGATTCTAAGCTATATCTCTGTAAAGTCACGTACAGACATTGGTCAGAATCCGTCTCCTCCGGCAGAGGCTGTCGAACGCGTCTTCGACATCCGGGTCCCAAATAACTCCACAGCGTAATCGAACGACACGTGGGTCATCTACTCCCCGATTTTCCGTTCCGTGAGTTTGGAAAAAAAACTATCCTTAAACGAAAGTTTCAAACGGAATGGTTTGATAAATACACCTGGTTGCATTATCAAGAAAATACCAACTTACCTTTCTGTTTTGTATGACAAAACGCAACTTTTTCAGCAAGGTTATCCTCCAGCAGTAAGGCTGAGTCCACTTTCATATCTGAAGGTTTCAGCAACTGGAAATATGCACAGGGCGAGTTTAGAGAACAAAGTTTCATAAAGAAGCCGTTGAATGTTTCATTACCTTACCAGCAATCGCTACAGATATTGGCGAATCCAATCGCATGTTGAAAAAAGGCGGAAAATAGACACATTATATATAAAATATTTGGAAAATATACGTCACTTATGTCAACAAGGTTTACCTTTCCGTGCTGCAGATGAAGATGATGGAAACTTCACGCAGCTTCTCATTTTACCTAGAAGTGACGACGACCCGTCTCTTCTACAGTGGTTAAAAAAGAAATCAAAAAAATATGTATCGCATTACATTCAGAAAGAAATGATGTGTTTTCTTTCAAGAAAGGTCATAAATGAAATTCTGAAGTCACTCCCGAGTTCTACTGTATAATGGTAGATGCATTAGTTGACATTTCCAGGAGGGTTTTATTGTCCTGCAAGATTTCATTGGGGTTTACAAAGTAGATGACATCTCTGCTGAAACTTTGGTAAAAGTAATTTTGGACGTTCTTTGTAGAATGAATGTATCAATGGGAAAATGCAGAGGGCAATGTTATGATGGCGTGAGCAATATGAGTGGGAGAAAATCCGGCGTTGGAACTGAAACGTTGTTCACACACTGCTATGGCCACTCATCAAATCTTGCGTGCCATCAAAGAGGTAAAAGCTATTAAAGACGCTTTGGAAGTCACGTACGAAATTTGTAAATTGATCAAATACCCACCCAGGCGTGAAGCGTTGTTTGATAACCTGAAAACTAATATTCAACGCGATACACTTGGAGTTAGAGTATGTCTTACGCGCTGGACTATTCGTGCAAATTCACTGGGGAGCATTCTTGATCACTATGAAGTTTTATTTAATCCGAGGGAAGAGGCACTACAATGTGCGACAGATATTGAAATGAAAGCTAGGATTACAGGAGTGCAGTCACAAATGAGAAAATTCGATCTTTTCTGGGGAATATCACTCTCACAAATCATTCTTAAGCACTCCGATAATCTTAGTAAAACATTACAAAGTGCAAATCTGTCAGCAGCAGTAGGTCAAGAAATTGCTTCTTTGAGTGTTAAAACCCTTCCGAAAATAACTGAGATTTTGACCTGTTTTACGAGAAGATTCTCCACAAACGCAAAATCACTTGACGTAGAAGATCCCGTGTTACCGTGTAAACGCAAGTCGCCATCATGATATGAAGTTGGCAGAGGGGTAGGGCATTTCCCTCAGACGCCACGAGAGGTTCACAAGCAATTTTGATGTTCTTGATCGTATCGTTAAGGCAATTCAAGACAGGTTTGATCAGCCGGGGTTCCGACAATACAGAAACCGTCTGCAACAATAATCTGCACTAATAAAGAGTACAGTCAGCAACTAGAAGCCGTGGCAGCATTCTACACATCAGATTTTGATACAGAAAGACTAAGTACTCAGTTGGATACACTTTCTGTAAAATTTGCAGAACGGGTAGACTCGCCTGTTGATTTGAAGTCTCTGATTTCCCTTTTTTCTGATATGTCACACCATGAGAGGACCTTTTTCTCCAAGGTTTGCATTGTACTTCGTCTGATTCTTGTTATGCCAGCCACAGATGCAACAACTCATCTGAATGAGTGACCCAGAGGTCATCTAACTCCTTATAAAGCTTATCTCTTGGCGTGATTTACAAACATTAATTAAATGAGATCTGGGTCACTCATTTAGAAAACGTTATGTAGTCATATTATGAGAAGGAACAGTACTCACAGTACACCAGGAAACATATAATGGTGAAAAATTCGCGGATATATGCTTTATTTCTAATATCAGTGAAACTGTGTTTTTGACCTTGTCTTCCTCTATACATACAGTACATATTTATAGTAGTATGGCTGGGCCTGTTTGATCGCAAGTTTTGGCAGGTGACTTTCTCGTCGTTCACTGATGAACCACATTATCAATATTGTCCATAAAACCCACCATACAATCAAAATATTTTCTGCGTTTATCTTGGTCATAAAAAATACAAAAAATTCAGTGAAAGTATTTTCAGATACAGTTTTTAATCGCCTTTTCACTCACCATACGTTCATTTTCATGCGGTCTTTCTCTTTAAACAGTTCACAGCTGACTTCTTGGTTACGTTAAATATTGAATAAAGAGTAGAAAAATTAAAACAGCCATGTATCCCCATGTATATATACTCAAGCCTTCGGACACAATTCAGCGCATTCCAGCCCTGGGCTGACGCAATTTCACCTGCCCTAGGAAGTGTTCACGTGTTATCGAGAACAGCAAACCCAGGTCTAGGTAGAAATTTAGTGATACACTAACAAATGCAATTTGTCTGCACGTGTTGTTGGTTTGCTGCCCAAACTCTCACAGACGGGCTTACATAATAAAATAAGTTGTGCAACAGGCTAACAGTTTCACTGTTTGTCATAGCCCTTAGCAGACATATTATGCTACACAATGTTGGTCGGGAAACAGAGAAACGGCCTACATTTTTGCATGTGTGTTGACTGAGACTGACCACCCAAAGCCTGGGCTGCCACTTCACTGGCGAGAGAAGATCAATACACATGGTGGGCCACTTGACACTTGCCGTCTGCTGTTTCATATTCTGCTAATTAACAATCAATGTAAAGACACTGGGTGCTCAGTTATTGAGGTAAGAACCATCAACCACACGCTGTGCGCTATTTAACTTCTATGATCAGATTCCCCCACAGCTGCTTACCCTGCTTTTGTCAACTTTCCCATAAGCATTTCGACGAGTACGGCTTAGCTGATCGAAAGGGTCAACAAATTCAGTAGTTTCAAACAAATACGCTACACGCTGGACAAATGAACACTCACCATTAGAATTATCAGTTTCATCTAAGTTGGGGATAACCGCACCATTGATCGCATCACAAATGGGATTTCTAGGAATGCAGGCATCATCACTGACCACTTCACAATTGGGCAGACCTTGAAAACTTGCATTCTGACCAACCACTCCACCACTGGGATTACTGGGCACATCATTAGAACCTTTACATCCATCATCAACAAATTTCTGGAATGATGATATTAGATAACTGATTGGCTTTATCTATAATGCTCCGTGGAGATAGGAAAAGAATACATTTGTAACGACCAGTAACCATATATCTATGGTTATCAATGTAAATGCGACAAGAAGAATGTTCTCGCGCTAAAATCTGGGTAACAGGCTGAATCCATTAATCCAACTGTGTCAAAAGAGGTCTTGTGTACCACCTAGATCCTGAAACACTGTAAAGAGGAGATGTTTGGTACAGGGGTATTAGAGTTGGGTGACCATTCATCTGTCTAACCCTCTTAATGCTTGCGCTAGGCTAAAGTGATAAATATTCTCAGACAAGCTTCACTGCAGTTGTACTAGTACAGAGTCCAAGCCTGATTTCAGGCTACAGTAAATCACTATACGTCACTAACTGAAACAATACTGATATAAGTACAAACAATATGATATGACTGTAATATCAAATTAAATCTCGCCTGTAGTAATTATCAATCCGCACTACAGTCCAGGGCCCATTTTACACAGTTATTACAACATTACATCAAGCACATTCACCATGGTGACAATTCTGTTCCTTTATGTTGTCCTGGAAGTTACACCAAGTTTGCAACTGCTTCGTAAAACAGGTAAATCAGACCCAGTGGCCACTGCCTGAACCTGATCTGAGTCTACTTGTATCCCAAACTGTCCCAAACGTAATGTTCAACCAATCAGTGCACATGTGTCATAGCCATTTGGAAACTCCCAAAGCAGAAGAACAAATGCAATAGATTGCTAGCACCTGAATGTTCCATGCCAAATCAAGAAGATAAGTTGGATGTAAATTCAATAAAAATGGGCTCGTCACTGAACATGCCAAGATCAGTTCCACTTGAGCATCATGAGAATCAAAAACAAATAATAATATATATATACACATATACATATATATATATATATACATATACACACACACACACATATATATATACACATTATATATATAAATTATTTGTATTATATACATGAACTTTGCCACTTAAACAAGAAGTTATTTATCCACTTGCTGAGTCAGTCACCAGAAATCAGTGCTTGCTCACTTGCACATGTCAGTAGTGATTGGCATGTTTGGCTGTGGAAAGTTAACAGATTAATTGACTGTTTAGTAGCAATTCCTTTTTTTTGTTCAGGGAAACTTATCAGCAGAATCGTAAAATGTTAAAATAGATGTGATGAACATACTTGCAGAACTGTTTTTGTTTTGGAAGTGACTTAAATGCATGTTTCACCGTCTCTGGATTAATATTACTTGAAGATGTAAGGTTCCTGAATAAGTATATTACACAAGTGAAGTGCTGCGCTGTAAATGCTACATTGCATTTGGATGACAAACAGAAACAGAAACTTTTCCTCACTTTCACACTGGACAAATAAACACTCACCATTAGCCTCATCAGTTTCAACACTGATAGAGATAACCACACCACTGATCACATCAGGACTGGGATTTCTAGGGATGCAGGCATCATCACTGCCCACTTCACAATTGGGCAGACCTCAAAAACTTGCATCCTGACCAACAACTCCACCACTGGGATTACTGGGCACATCATTAGAACCTCTAGATGCATCATGAACAAATTTCTGGAATGGTAATATTAGATAACTGATTGGCTTAAAATAGAAGATAGCTCATGACTGCGGTACTGTTCATTAGACCTTAGAATGTAAAGATCTGTTTGAAATTGCATGCATTCGTTGCTGAATTATCTTGATTTGAAGTGTGGAGCACTGTGCTGCTGACTGGGGGTCTGAGGGTGCCCATGTTTAAGCTTATAAGGGGTTGACCCATCAGAGAGCCAGGATATATCAGCTGTTTTAATGTTTTATGTCTTTATTAAAAAGAGGACTTGGGTGAACAACACTGCATAGTATTTCCAGACCACTGTGTTGTGTCAGAAGTAAGTTTTTTGATCATTTCATGTTGTAAATTGGCATATATACTTAAGTTACAAACTTAAAAGTGGCAAGAGTGTTCTGCGCTTGGAAAAATTACGTCACAGCCCAGACAGAATGGCTGTGTTTCATGCCAGGCAACGAGGCACAGTTTCTGCTCTTGTAGCTGTTAGAAATAATACTTTACCAAAATAAACATAACACTTTCCAACCTTTTTGGCAAACTTGACTTAGAACATGAGCTGTTTTTCACTTTAACCTATATATTTCCTGTGGGCAAGATGGAGAAAGAAAACGTGTATAAAGACATGAGTAACATATATATAGATCTCAATGTAAATGAGACAGTAAGAATGTACTCACATATAAATACACGCAACAGGCTGAATCCATTAGTTCAACTGTGTCACAAAAGTTAGCTTGTGTACCAGCAAGATCCTGAATCACCGTAAAAAGGGGGTAGTGCAGCATGTAAGAAGTTGGATGAACATTCATCTATTTAACCCTCTCATTCGTTGCCCTAGGCTACAGTTATTAGTCTCCATGGGACATAACAAGCCCTATTAGATTTTATATCGCCGATCTTAAATGCCTGAAGCTAACTGGCAATTTCTTTCTCAGGATGGAGAACAAAGTGTATGAGTCAATCAATCAGTAGCAATTGCCAAGCCCCTAATTTGTGAAAAATATTAACACGGGTCAGTTTTTCTGACAATCAATTTCCATACTGGTGACCACAAACTTTTGAAATTCAACACTATAGGTATCCTACTTGGTGGAACTTGACCTCCTGATTACGAATCTGGTTTTATTTTTAATCTAACTTACACAGTTTTGTCGTAAATTATGATTAAATTTCGAAAAGTCGCAAATTTGGAGGTTACCTCACAGTTGCAAAACTCAAAATCGCTCAGTGGTAAGGGCTATATAGGTACTGTATGTGTGCTGAAGATCTGAGTTGTCTTAAAAAATACCGGAATTACCGGGCTTCAGGAATTGTCAAATTGTGATGTGTAGTGATCGCTGCAAATTGTGATCAGAGTGCGACAAGGCGCAGTTTCCCTCATGTCTACAGGTCACGTGAATGTACATTGTTACAACTGTAAACATGGAAACCTCGTAGTGCAAAAGCCTGCAAATCTACTGTTGTGTAGCCGAGACTCATCGGTGAAATGTCGCACTGTGTAGCAAGTGTATACATATGCATGTAATCTTTGTTAAACAGTGAACAAAGCATGTCTTTTTATGCACTTTTTATATAGAGCATTTGTAACTTCACTGCTGAGCAAAGTTTGTCACTTGGAGCTAAAACAATCAGTCATTTCGACACGTGAGACCAGGCGAGTAGCGTGAAAGATAGATCGGTCGTGTGCTGTGTCAATTGCGCCGGGTGACTGTCGCTCTACCTGAGAAATGAACAACTCTCCCTCCACTCCAATGCTGTCAACGCAACCTTGAGCACAATTTCGAATTCCTGCATGTAGACCACACTTGTTTGCAATGCACCGTGGGTAATTCTCAACAAACCTGACGGCATTCCCCTAGACCCCCAGCCTACAACCACTATGACAGCAGTCCACAGCCACGGCGCAATGTCAGGAAAATTTCTACACACGCATGTACCTTGAGTCATTACGGGCCCAATAAATGCAACTCTTATTGGGCTAAATTCAGCTATTAAAGAAATGTTGTGGTTTCCAGTTTCATTTCAGGTCTAGACCTTACATACCCATAAGGAAGAGACGGGCTTTAGGATGCTGCGCAGAAAAGAAACTAGGAGACCGTATGCCGTAGCTTTGGACTGCTCAACCGTTTTCAAGAAAGCAACAATTCACACCGTTTATTCCATCAATTATTCAGATCACAACTTTGTATCTTTATATGCCCCCAACATTCCCTGCCATCTACACGTACTCTGTCCCCGCCTGCTCTCAAAACTGAACTGAACCCAGGCAAATCAGATGGGACATTGGAGCAGGCTGAATCCACGCAAGCTGACACATTAGCCAGACGCGCTTTATATCGCCAATGCCTGACATGGACCATAGTCTATGGTGATCGTCAGTACTATACCCATTGTACATGATACCTGACAGTCAAGGGTTCAAATCCAGTTGATTCCTTTCCATTCTTGTCACACTTTTTCTCACTTCATTTTTGCATATTTTGTTGTAATTTGTACCGATTACTCTATGCATTGTAAATGTAAGGAAAACACCTAAAAAACATAAGATGCGCATTAATGGATAAATGTATGAATAATGAATAAAAATTTTGCTACCTGATAAAGTTCGATTTTCTAATCTAATCACGTATCACCACAACTGTACCCGGTGTGACTACAGCCATTTACTCTGCCTACAAGTACATACTCCTCAACTGTATCCGGTGTGACTAAAGCCATGCACTGTGCCTACGAGTACATACTCCTCAACTGTATCCGGTGTGACTAAAGCCATGTACTCTGCCTACAAGTACATACTCCTCAACTGTATCCGGTGTGACTAAAGCCATGCACTGTGCCTACAAGTACATACTCCTCAACTGTATCCGGTGTGACTAAAGCCATGTACTCTGCCTACAAGTACATACTCCTCAACTGTATCCGGTGTGACTAAAGCCATGTACTCTGCCTACAAGTACATACTCCTCAACTGTATCCGGTGTGACTAAAGCCATGCACTGTGCCTACAAGTACAAACTCCTCAACTGTATCCAGTGTGACTACAGCCATGTACTGTGCCTACAAGTACATACTCCTCAACTGTATCCGGTGTGACTAAAGCCATGGACTGTGCCTACAAGTACAAACTCCTCAACTGTACCCGGTGTGACTACAGCCATGTACTGTGCCTACAAGTACATACTCCTCAACTGTATCCGGTGTGACTAAAGCCATGGACTGTGCCTACAAGTACATACTCCTCAACTGTACCCGGTGTAGATACAACCATGTACTGTGGGTACAAATACATATCCCTCAACTGTACCCGATGTGACTACAGTCATGTATTGTATGTACAAGTACTGATCTCGCAGCTCTACCCAGTGTGACTACAGCTATGTACTGTGTGTACAAGTACATACCCTTCAACTCTATCTGGTGTGACTACAGTCATGTACTGTGTGTACAAGTACATACCGTTCAACTTTACCGGTGTGACTACAGCCATGTACTCTGGGTATAAGTACATACCCCTCAATTATACCTGGTGTGAATAAAGCCATGTACTGTATGTACGAGTATTGACCTCGCAGCTGTACCCGGTGTGACTACAGCCATGTACTGTGCGTACAAGTACATACCCTGCAACTGTACCTGGTGTGGCTACAGTCATGTATTATATAAACAAGTACATACCCCTCAACTGTACCCGGTGTGAATACAACCATATACTGTGTGTACAAGTACTTACCCTTCAACTGTACCCGGTGTGAATACAACCATATACTGTGTGTACAAGTACATACCCCACAACTGTACCCTGTGTGACTAAAGCCATGTACTGTGGATACAAGTGCATAAACCACAACTGTACCCGGTGTGACTACAGCCATGTACTATATACATACTACCCATAACACACTTTGTGTCCTTTGCAGTCATCTACTTTATGTTTATACCCCACAAATTTTCTGTGTCCACTACGGCCATATCCATATATATTTCTATACACACCACAACAGCACTCAGTGCCTACTACAGTCATGTACAATGTGCATATACACCATAACTGCACTACAGCCATTCATTATACGGACATGCCCCACAGCTGCACTCTGCGGCCACTATGGTCATGCACTATATTTATCATATACATGTAACTGCAGTTTATGTAGTGTAATAAAGCCATGACAGATTTTTCTACAGATGTTCCATGTTGGCATCAAGTCAGGCTTTGTGAGAAAAATCTCCATTCATCTATGTCACCTACCTGAATCACATATTGCAGGGATAGGGACCAAAACCTGTGATCAAAATTGGCTCTGTGCTGCCTAATTTTCATGACAGTTCTGTGAAAACTGACACCCTGTGATGTCATCTTTTGTAGATGATGACAGAAGGAAAAAAAATATGACATAAGTAGTTAAATAAAAAATATCATGTCGAGCAATGTCTCCCAAGCAGAGCATAGTGCACATTAAAATCGCACCTCTTGTGGCCAGCTTTCATGAAGTCCCTGAAAATCCACATTCCAGTTTCTCTTCATATGTATAACATGAGAAGGAACCATGCTGGCATCAAGTCAGGTTTTGTGCCAAAAAATCTCCATTCATCTATGTCACCTACCTGGATAACATTTTGTTGGCATAGAGTCCAAAACATGCAATCAAAATTGGCTTTGTGCTTCACAGTTCTCTTCAAAGGTCAGTAAAACCTGATATGCTGTCATGTCATGTTATCTAGATGATGAGATAAGAAAAAATATCACACAAGTGGCTAAAGAAAAAAAAAATCAAGCTGAGCTATGTTTCCCATCTTGTAGCCAAAGGGGATGTAGCACACATTAAAATCCATTCTCTAGTGCTCAGTTTTCATCAGAAGTCCCTGAAAAACCACATGCTAGTTTCTGTTGCTACGTAAAATATGGGAGAAAAAAACATGTTGGCCTTAAAGCCAAATTTGTGAAAACAATCTGCATTCATCTGTCTGACCAATGTGATACACATTTAAGGGAAGACTTAATTCCCTTAGATAGAATTTCACTTGCACACAATCAAAATTGGTTCTGTGCTGTCTGATACTCCTCTCAGCTCAAAGAAAACTGACATGCTGTCAAGTCATTATGACACAATAATAAAATATGACATAAGTAGTTCAATAAAAAAAGAATCAAGTTGAGCTATGTCTCCCATGTCTGCTATGTCACCCCACTGAATAACATGTTGCAAACATAGGGGCCAAAACGTGTAATCAACATTGGCTCTTTGCCTTCAAATTCTACTTACAGATCAGTGAAAACTGAAATGCTCTGACTTTATGCTATCTAGATGATGAAAAGTAAAAAATATGACATAAGTGGTTATATTAAACAGAAATCAAGTTGAGATATGTCTCCCATCATGTAGGTATAAAAACACTCAAAATTAGCCTTACTATTTATGTAGTCATTTCACAAAGAAAACTCTCCTAAAACCGTATTCCCTAATTTTTGTTGGCCCAAATGACACATACTGTCAAATAACTAGATGCCTGGCCTACAACATATCCAAATATCATCATCACCATCTTCTCAAAATGAATCAGCTGGAAAGCAGGCACTAGTCTCCTATCGCCATAAAAATAGGGTGCCGGGGCCACTTGCTCATTGGATGATATTTTTCTCTCTTTAATTGTAGCCATAAGTAATGGACTTTTTTTCAACCATTATTTGTCATGGTTTATACCCGCAAATTACCTGGCAGTACTTCAACACTTCAGAGATACAGCCAATCCCTTTCTGTCCCCTCCATTTTCAGTGTGTCTGAATCTTGCATACAAAATCCAATTAGTGTTTTTATACCTGTAGTGAAAGAAGATATGTTGCACATCAAAATTGCTCCTCTAGGGCTCAGTTTTCATGAGAAGTCTCTGAAAATCTACATGTTAGTTTCTCTTGGTATGTGAAATACAGAAGAAGAAGCCATGTTGGGCTCAAAGCAGGTTTTGTGAAAAGAAACTGTGTTGACCTCTGTGACCAATAGAATACACAGCTAAGGAAACAGATGATTCCCTAGGATAGACTTGTACTTGCGCATATTCGAAATTGGCTTTCTACTCACTACTTCTCCTCACAAGTAGTTAAATCAAACAAAAATCAAGTTGAGCTATGTCTCCCATCTTGCAGCCAAAGGGGATGTAGCACACATTAAAATCGCTTCTCTATTGCTCTGTTCTCATCAGAAGTCCCTGAAAACCACATGCTACTTTCTGTTGGTATGTAAAGTATAGGAGAAGAAACCCATGGTCTCATAGTACGTCTTGTGAAAAAATTCTGCATCCAATGCGATAAACATTTAAGGGAAGGTTTAATTTCCTTGGATAGACTTCCACTTGCTCACAATTAAAAGTTGTATCTGTGCAGGCTAATCCGCCTCACAGCTCAATGAAAACTCACATGCTGTGATGTCATTTTATGTACATTATGACATAATCCAAAAATAAGACGTTAAATAAAAAAAAAATTCAAGTTGACCTTTGCCTCCCATATTGCAGTCCAGGAGGATGTGTCCGACATTCAAATCACTCCTTTAGTGGAAAGTTCTCGCAGGAAATCACATCCTAGTTTTTGTTGGTATCTATAATATGGGAGAATAAACCATGTTGGCATCAAGTCAGGTTTTGGGAAAAAAATCTCCATTCATCTATGTCACCTACCTGGATAACATTTTGTTGGCATAGGGGCCAAATCGCACAATCAAAATTGGCTTTGTGCTTTCCAGCTCTCTTCACAGCTCACTGAAAACTGACATGCTGTCACGTCATGTTACCTAGAGGATGAGAGAACAAAAAATATCACATAAATAATTAAACCAAAAAAATCAACTTGAGCTATGTGTCCCACCTTGCACCCAAAGACATTGCAGCGCACATAAAAAACGCTTCTCTACTGCTCAGTTTTCATCAGAAGTCCCTCAAAACCACATGCTACTTGCTTTTGGTATGTAAAATATGGCAGAAAAAAACCATATTGGCCTCCTAGCAGCTCTTGTGAAAAAAATCTGCATTCATCTGTCTGACCAATGCAATACACAGGTAAGGGAAGACTTAATTCCCTTGGATAGACTTCCACTTGCTCATAATTAAAATTGCTTCTGTGCTGCCTAATTCTAATCACAGCTCAATGAAAACTGAGGAGCAATAGAGAAGCGATTTTAATGTGCGCTACATCCCCTTTGGCTACAAGATGGGAGACATAGCTCAGCTTGATTTTTGTTTGATTTAACCACTTATGCCATAATTTTTTTATTGTGTCATAATGTACAAAAGATGGCATCACAGCATATTTAGTTTTCATTGAGTTGTAAGGAGAATTAGCGAGTAGAAAGCCAATTTCGAATGTGCGCAAGTACAAGTCTATCCTAGGGAATTATCTTTTTCCTTAGCTGTGTATTCTATTGGTCACAGAGATCAACGCAGTTTCTTATCACAAAACCTGCTTTGAGCCCAACATGGCTTCTTCTTCTATATTTCATATACCAAGAGAAACTAGCATGTGGATTTTCAGGGACTTCTCATGAAAACTGAGCCCTAGAGGAGCAATTTTAATGTGCAGCATATCTTCTTTAACTACAGGTATAAAAACACTAATTGGATTTTGTATGCAAGATTCAGACACACTGAAAACAGGTGGGGACGGGTAGGGATTGGCTGTATCTCTGAAGTGTTGAAGTACTGCCAGGCTTAAAAAGTTAAATAAAAAAAAATCAAGTTGAGCTTGATCTCCCATACTGCAGCCAACCACTATGTGTCAGACATTCAAATCACTCCTCTAGTGGAAAGTTTTTCACGGAAAATCCCTGAAAATTCACATCCTAGTTTTTGTTGGTATCTATAATATGGGAGAATAAACCATATTGGCATCAAGTCAGGTTTTGGGATAAAAATCTGATAAGCTGTGTTGTTATGTTATCTAGATGGTGACAGAAGAAAAAAATATGGCAAAAGTAGTTACATAAAAAAAAAATCAAGTTGAGATATGTTTTCCCATATGGCAGCCAAGCAGGATGTGTCAGAAATTCAAATCACTGCTTAGTGGCTAGATTTCGTGGGAAGTACAAGAAAATTCATCTGCTAGTTTCTTTTGGCATCTATAACATAGAGAAAAAAACATGTTGGCCTCATAGCACGTCTTGTGAAAAAAATCTGCATTTAACCCTGTGACCAATAAGATACATATCTTAAGAGAAGACTTAATTCCCTTGGATAGACTTCCACTTGCTCATAATTAAAATTGTCACTGTGCTGGCTAATTCTCCTCACAGCACAATGAAAACTGACATCCTGTGACATCATTTTATGTACATTATGTTACAATAAAAACATATGGCATAAGAACTTAACTAAAAAAAAATGTTAAGCTTTGTCTCCCATATTGCAGCCAACCAGGATGTGTCAGACTTTCAAATGTCTCCTCTAGTGGAAAGTTTAAGTGGGAAATCCCTGAAAATTCTGATGCTAGTTTCTGTTGGTATGTATAATATGGGAGAAAAAATGATATTGGTATCAAGACAGGTTTTCGGAAAAAAATCTCCAATCATCTATGTGACCTACTTGAATAACATGTTGTAGCCATAAGGGCCTTAACATGCAATCGATATTACATCTGTGCTTAATTTTCCATACAGCTCAATAAAAACTGATAAGCTGTGATGTTATGTTATCAAGATGACGACAGAAGAAAAAAATATTCCAAAAGTAGTTACATAAAAAAAAAATCAAGTTGCGATATGTCTCCTATATTGCAGCCAAGCAGGATGTGTTAAACATTCAAATCGATCCTGTAGTGGCCAGTTTTCGCAGGAAGTCCAAGAAAATTCATATCCTAGTTTCTGTTGGTATCTATAACATGGGAGGAGAAACCATGTTGGCATCAAGTCAGCTTTTGTGAAAAATATCTGCATTCATCTATGTCACCTACCTGAATAATATGTTGTAGACAAAGGGGCCAAAACGTGTAATCAAAATTGGCTCTGTACTTTCAAATTCTTCTCACAGCTTAATAAAAACTGACATACTCTGACGTTGTCTTATCTAGATGATGACAAGAAAAAAATATGACATAAGTAGTTACATTAAACAAAAATCAAGTTGAGCTTTGTCTCCCATCTTGTAGGTATAAAAACACTAAAAACTAGCCTTACTATTTATGTAGTCATTTCACAAAGAGCACCCTCCTAAAACTCTATTCCCTCATTTTCGTTAGCCCAAATGACACATATTGTTAGATAACTAGATGCCTGGCCTACAACATATCCAAATATCATCAGGGGTTGACCACCATTTTCTCAAAATAAATCAGATGGAATGCAGATACTAGCGTCCTATCGCCATAGAAACAGGGTGTGGGGGGTCACTTGCTCATTAGACGATATTTTTCTCTCTTTAATGGTAGCCATAAGTACTGGACTTTTTTTCAACCACTTTTTGTCACAGTTTATACCAATAAAATTACCTGGCACCACTTCAACACACTTCAGAGATACAGCCAATCCCTACCTGTCCCCATCATTTTCTGTGTGCCTGAATCTTGCATACAAAATCGAATTGGTGTTTTCATACTTATAGACTATGGCCAAAGTCAGTACATTCATAAAAAATACTCACACTGCATCCCTCACCTGTCGTAAGTTACACACAGTGATATAAAAGTTCAGCAAGGCGTAACGAGGGAATAGTTTATGAAAACCTTGGTCTGGCCAACCTGGCTGTTGACATCTACAAATTGCTGATTTGACGCTCGGCTGTTCTCTTGTATTTCCCTGCGTCTCTGAACAAAATCATGCCAGTGAATAAAGTTCTGGTGTTTGTGGATGACTGGTTCAGTATGGTGTTAAAGAGCATCAGCATGTCTGCGTGTTATCTTATAGGCTGCAGGTATGTGGAGCTATGAACTGTCACCCTACACCCCACCCCTCTACATAAGATAATCGGTTTTAGCCATCTTCACTGGTGGTAGCTTTGTTGTACTTTCTAACCTAGGCCACAAGCAATTTAAGTGGGCACTGTCATGTTGAAATATCATTTAACACACACTTAATACAGTCAGAACTGGTCGCACTACCTGCCTGCTAAAATGACGCAATGGTCACTGCCTCTAAAAATTTAGTATATAAGGACAAGACAAATAAGTGACCTGCAGACTGTAGATGCAACAACACCATACATACAGTCGGGAACCCGGAAAACGCCATTTCACTCAGCCTGTGTACCCTGAATTCTCTTCTCCTTGCTCCAGGCATCTTTAGTACCAGCCGCCCATAGCCTCCCCTGGGTGTTTTGGCACCCTGCCATTCAATGCAATCATATTTACCCACACATGGGCAAAAAAATAGCAAATAACAGAATTCTTTCTTTAGCCTTCTCTAAGTGAGCCTTCATGATTGAGTGATTGTTTTTTACCTTCATTGCAGAAGATCTAAATTGTCACATTCAGGGAGGTTTCTCTATAGGTATAAAAACACTAAAAACTAGCCTTACTATTTATGTGGTAATTTCACAAAGAACACCCTTCTAAAACTCTATTCCCTAATTTTGTTAGCCCAAATGACACATACTGTCAAATAACATCCAAATATCATCAGGGGTTGACCACCATTTTCTCAAAATAAATCAGCTGGAATGCAGGTACTAGCGTCCTATCGCCATGGAAACAGGGTGTGGGGGTCACTTGCTCATTAGATGATAATTTTCTCTGTTTGATTGTAGCCACAAGTACTGGACTTTTTTCAACCATTATTCAATCATAGTTTATACCTGCAAAATTACCCGGCAGTACTTCAGCACACTTCAGAGATACAACCAATCCCTAGCGGTCCCCACCATTTTCTGTGCGCCTGAATCTTGCATACAAAATAGAATTAGTGTTTTTATACCTTAAGGGTGAAAGAGAACACAAAGACCCCATATTTACTCAAAGAAAATTGAATTTAGCCTCCTACATTGAAATTTCAAGATACACAATGTCTGTCTACAGTGGCACAAATGGCGGTTTTGTCACTTGAGCCACAGATGGGAAGACCCCGTTTCATTGACCTAAACTTAAACTGTTGTGCACCACAGAGGACATTTGAAGAGAGTTATCAGCAGTTTAAAGTGACACAAAACAAATTACCTCATCCCATAGCCATTTTTTAATAGCTATGGATAGAACACCCAACATGGGAGGCCTTACTCTAGGGTCATAAAGAATGTGAAAACCCTATATTTACTCAAAGAAAATTCAACTGAAATGTGTACATTGAAACTTCAAGATACAAAATGTCTCTTGAGAGTGGCACAAATCGAGATTTTCTCACTCAAGCCATTTACATTTTGCGCAATAAATTTGGTGTTTTGTTTCATGTGTGGCTGAATTTAAAATCTGCACAGATGGGAAGACCCCATTTTATTGACCTAGCCTTAAACTGTTGTGCACCATAGAATACACTTGAAGGCTTGTATTTGCACTTTAAAGTGACACAAAAAAATAAATGTGATTCTATGCAACACTTCTTCTCAGGTATGAATAGGACACTCAACATTGGTGACGCTGCTTTGGCGTCGTAAAGAACATCAAGAACCCATATTTACCCAATGAAAATGAAATGAAACTGTGTACATTGAATTTTTAAGGTACGCAATGTCTTTCTAAAGAAGCACAAATGGCGGTTTTGTCACCAGGGTCATTTTCATTTTCCGTATTAGATTTTAATACTTTGCTATATTTGTGGGTGATTTGGTTGCCTGCACAGAGGTGAAAACCCCATTTTAATGACCTAAACTTGGACTGTTGTGGCCCACAGAGGGTACTTGAAGAGATTTAACAGCACTTTAAAGTGGCACAAAACAATACATGTGATTCTACGTAACATTTCTTCTAAAGTATGGATAGGACACTCAACACTGTTGACGCTGCTTTGGTGTTGTAAAGAACACGCAGAGCCCATATTTACCCAATGAAAATAAAGTGGAATGCTGTACACTGAATTTTTCAATGTTTTTCTAAAGTAACGCAAAAGGCAGTTTTGTCACCAGAGTCATTTTCATTTCTGTACTAGACTTTAATATTTTATTATATACGTGGGTGATCTGGCTGTCTGCACAATGAGGAAAACCCGAAACCCATTTTACTGGCCTAAACTTGGACTGGTTTGCTATATATGTGGGTGACTTGGCTATAATGCTTCACATGAAATTCATCCAATGCTACCATAAATTTGACACATTAAATTTATTCCATGGTGGTTGATCTGGTATATCTGGGACCCTTACACTTTGTACGCTCATTCATATATTTTGATGCTGAGTGTATTAGAGGTGAAATCATCACAAGGAACTCAAATTCAAAACGTGTATCATGAGACAAATCTGATCACCATCTGCCGGACCTTGCTAAAATCCTACATATTATTATTATTTATCCCGCATCAGACAAAATACTCTACTTTTGATTGGACAGTAATGGCCACTTCATAGACAAGTATAACTCTACACCTGCAGCAGATGCTATATCCATCTGCTGACGCAACAGTAGAGAGAACGCCATGACATAACGGTTACAATGTGATGCACCAATGATCCACAACGATACCACGACACAACTTCACAAAGGAATGTTGAATGAACACTGTCAATAACGTTATGACGTCATAATTCCCAGATTACTGCTTGGGATAGTTCAAAGCTCCTAGACGCGATGAGAAATTACTGTTGAAGCTTCTTTGGTTTTTCAAGAAACAAATTTTCAGAGTAGTTTTTCAATAAGCTTTAATAAGCCTCATACTGGGCTTGGCTGAGACAATATGAGGTTTACATATCCCATATAGTTTCGTATCAGTTAATAATATTAACCAACATGGCTATTCACATGCTTACAGGATAATACCTGAAACTTACATGTAAGTCTATTAATGGAAAGAGACATTTAAGCTTAGGTTATTTCTAATTAAGCTCTCATATTCAACTTCCAGTCATCAACTCCTGCATGTATCTAGATACAAAACTGTACTTCTCCTTTTTATATCGTGACTGCAGAAAATAATAAGAGGTCAGGTGAACACAATATACGGCTGAACAAATACATTCACTTGAAATGTATAAATGAATAGCAGCAGCATTGTGATGAGTATAAACCGTTAGCGAAAGTACTTCATGGATTTTGATGAAAGGTACACATAAAACAATGAGTTTGGAAAGAAATGGTTCCAAAAATATGTGTATGTGAATGACATTTCTCATCCTGTTACAAGGTCCTGAGGTGGGGGCTCTAATCAGCATCTGCATACATATGTATCACTCAAAAATTAAAACTGGATATGGAAAATAACTGGAGGCGTAGTCCTGACAAGAAATCATATCCATTTATAAAGTACTATATGTATGATAATGGCAATTTGGTTACCATGGCAACAATGAAAATCAACAAGGGTGAGTCACAATACATGGTCACAAAGAATTAAAACTGAATATGGAAAACAACTGTAGTTGTAGCTGGAACACGTCATCACGTCAAGTCATATCTATTAATTCAGCATACTAGTATATTGGGGAAAAAAATATTGATCTAGTTACCATGGTTATCACAGAAAAGGAACAAATGTGAGCTGCAACTCATCCTTACATCTGTATCTCTGTATCCCCCCAAAATTAAACTCCATATGCAAAACAATTGGAGCTGTCATATCTGTTCATAAAGTTTATGTGAGGTTAAGGGCAATCTGGTTACCCTGGCAACTGCGAAAATTGACACATGCAAGTTATGACACATTGTCTTATCTATATCTAAAGTATCCAACAAGAATTAAAAGTAAATATGGTCCAGACACAAATTCATACTTAACTATATAGTATATACATGTATAAGTGAAATAGCAATCTGGTTATCATGGCAACCATGGAAATGGATCTTTCTGAGTTGCAACAACTTGTCGTCAGTGTATCAATGTATCTAAAAATGAAAACTGCACTTGGAAAGCAATTGGAGATCAGCCCGCATACAGTATACACAGAGAAAATGGTAAGCTGGATACCATGGCAACCACAGAAATCAACAAACAGTGAGTTGCAACACATGAGTACATCTACATCCATGCATGCACCAAAAATTAAAACTGCACTTTGGAAAACACTTGGAGTTGTAGGCCGGACAAGATATCATATGTGTTTATATAGTATATGTCGTGATAATGGCAATCTGGTCACCATGGTAACCATGAAAATAGCCAAATGTGTGTCGCGACACATTGCCTCATCTATATCTAAGTATATACCAAAAATCAAAATTGAATATGGAAAACAATTGTAGTACGGACACCAAGTCACATGTGCTTATACAGTATAAGTAGGGGAAATGATATCTGGTTACCATGGCAACCACAGAAATGGCAAATGTGAGTCGCGACACATCATCACACCTGTATCTATGTATCTACCAAAAATGAAAAATGCATGTGGAAACCTCTTTGACATACAGCCCGGACATGAAGTCATGTATTTATGCAGCGTGTACAAGGAACATGACGATCTGGTTACCAAGGCAACCGCAGAAATCGACAAATGTAAGTTGCGACACATCATCACACTATTTGAGATATAGTCTAAAAACTATTTGAGATATAGTCTGGACATAAACTAGCCTGTATTCATATTGCATATACAAGGAAAACTGCGATCTGGTTACAAAGGCAACCTCGGAAATGAACAGATGTAAGTCACAACACATCATCATACCTGTATCTATGTATTCATCAAAAATTAAAACTGTATGTGGAAAAGAATTCGAGACATGAAGTCATATGTATTTAAGCAGTATATACAAGGAAAATGGCGATCTTGTTATGATAAGGCAAATGCGGAAATAGACAAATTGTGACACATCATCATACTAGTATCTATGTATCCACCAAAAATTAAAACCGTATGTGAAAAAGAATTCAAGATATAGCCCAGACAAGACTACGGACAGAGTGACAGACTGACAAAATCACTATACCGATATACGACCACCAATGCTGGAGAGATAAAAAGGAGAGATATACACTTTTGTATGCAATGTGCTTCTGGTGTGCCCCAGTTGGACTAAAGGGGCATAACGCTTGAGAGCCATAGAAATCACATGGTCCCTCTTGCTCCCCCTTTACTCCAACAGAATAAAGTAACAACAAAAAATATACAAATATTAACTACAAAAAAATAAATGAAAAATTGAATAAATAAATAAATAAATACAGGTCAGCATAGGCTTTAATACTGTCCTTAGCCTATCCTGCATAACTTCTGGCCCCAAGGCTCTGGTCTGTACAGGCGTAATGTATTTAGCCTAATGCCATAGTTGGTGGTTTAGTATGACATCAAGTCAGAATATTTGATTGTCCTCTGATCACTTCAGGTTCCACTCTCCTTCTCCCAGAAATGTTACTTCAGTGGTGGAAGTAAAATATTCTTGAGTGCTTCACCAACACCAATCATACAAAAGCTATTACTCACATGTATCAAACACAGACTGACATTAATGTAAAATTAGCTCTTTTTATTCATTCTGACAACACTATTAGAATAACATAATTTTCATGTATTAGTACACATTTTGTAAGTAGGATTGGAGGTACCCAGATGAATATTTAGAATTTCAAGGTGAATATCCATGGATGTAAAACATAAAGAGGGTCTTAAATTTCATGGGGATTGAATTCCAAGGCGGTAAAAAGAAACACTGTGACACATTTGTTTAATATCATAAATTTCCAGCCTTTGGCTCTTGTTTACAGAAAATGCACTGTCATCCTGCAAGTTACACTTAACAATAAACCTACTGAAACATTGTTATTACATCCACAGATGCTGAATTACTCAGTTCAGTGTTCAACAGTTTACACCTGGGACGAAACATAGAGGAATTAGGATATGCCAAGGCTCATTGGTACATGTATCTTAGTGATGACTGAACCCTATGCTTGCAAAAGCCCTTATCAGAGCACAGTCTCCCTCCCTGACAATTCAAGTGCCTTTGTCACAGTTTACACTTATGCATATGCAAATAATTCTGTATATATTCTGTATACACTGTTTACTGTATGAAGGTCAGTAGCCGAAATACATGTATACGTCATACAAATCCATAATGCACATGCAGGGACATCAGTTTGTAGTTAATACTCAACAATCATTGCAGATCTAAATTTCAGATGACAAAACGCTATTAACCAAGAAATATGCATATCAAATTTATGTCTATTTCTAAATTTATGTCCATTTCTATTACCAGATATGTATGAGAAATATGACACTCACAAATATTTTCGAATTCTGGACAAGCGATGATGAGGTGATGTTGATCTTCAATTTTGCTATGTTTACAGAGAGCAACTGGCCTTCATACAATAAACAGTGTATATATATATGAAAATAATGGAAAAAATATATACATATACTGCTCCTTGGCAAGACCAATCACAGGCATGGCTATGGCACTAGTTACAAGTGTACACCTTCACATCATTTCCTATTAACACTAATCATGTCATGTGACCATTTAGACTTAATACAATAATAATGTAGATGGTGGTGATCTGTCGAAAAAATCAAAGGCTATACACATACTATATATGTTATTCTTGTTGCATGTAGCTGCTAAAATGTGAGAAGTCAGTGTAGAGTAACATAATCAAGGGTCAGTCCAAACTCTTAATCAGTTACAATTACAAAACATGAAGTGTACTCAAATTTGCCGGGTCACTGGTAAGAGATGAACTAAATTGCCCAAATCCCAAACTCTGGTCTTCTTTACCCACAAGAATTACCCTGTCATAAAGTCTATTAGCGTCACATTAAACAGAATGACAATCAAATAAATAAATACATGTACTAGTAAATTGTAGCCTAGAGTTATGCTGTCAATTTTGAGTGTAACTGTGATAATTTTGGAAGAGACACAAACAGTGGCCTTTTCTGCTACTACCCTGTAGGACACTACATGTATATTCATGTAAAGTATAAAACATGTAAGCTCCACATGTTAACACTCGTACAAGGACATCATTAAACATATGTTTGTTGGATGTAATCCAACCGACCCTACCAAAGAGGATCCTATTTTAAAGTTTTAATTAGGACGGATCAAACTTAATTTCTGTTACGTCTATTTCTAAATTTGTGTCTATTTCTATTACCAGATATGTATGAGAAATATAACACTCACAAATATTTCTGAATTCTGGACAAGCCATGATAAAGTGACGTTGATCTTCAATTTCGCTATGTTTGTAGAGTACAGCTGGCCTTCATACAATGAACAGTGTATATATATATATAAATATATATATATATATATATATATGCAAATGATTCGAAAATATATATTTAATGATGTTCTTGTACGAGTATTCACATGTGGAGCTTACATGTTTTATATTTAATGTGACTTTCAAACTTAATTTCTCCCTTAAATGCAATTTTCTTTAAAATTCCTGTTTTTTTCAAGATCGCCTTATAAAATTTTATTTAAGGTGAAAATTCCTTAGACCTCTCACTAAAATAACATCGTTGGTGTATCGAAGCTGGAGTGCATGTACCTGTATCAACACTTTGCTGTGCAATAACCTCTCTCTGTACAACCACAAAACAAGGGTAAACAGAGCAGTTATACAATGTACAGAATCATGCACTATGACAAACTGGGTTCAGGTCCAGGCTGAGGGTCTGCCCCTGATGGTGGGAAGGACATCACACGGGTGCGGCCGTACAGAGGTGGATGGGACTGGTTATGTCTCAACAGGGGACGTCTTTCATCGCTCTCATCTTGTTCTTCCCGACGATACAAGGCCCTGGCTCGTATCTTGCCCCTTGGGCATGGTTGGAAGGGTGGCCTTTTCCGTTCCCTCACACACTGGAAAATGGTCCCCGAAGCAAACAACACTGCCCACAGTGTGCTCAGTATGATTTCTGTATGAAACAAATCACACTGTGCTCAGTATGATTTCTGTACCCGTATGAAACCAGTCACAGTGTCCTTAGTATGATATCTGTGTGAAACCAATCACTATGCTCAGTGCAATTTCCGGGTGAAACAGATCACACAGTATGCACAGTATGGTTTCTGTATGAAACAAATTACAGTGTGCTCAGTATGATTTCTGTATGAAACAAATTACACAGTGTGCTCAATATGATTTCTGTACGAAACAAATCAGAATGACCATTGGGAAAAAGAATTATACAGGTAGATATACATGTAGTTCAGGTGGATGATCCAATGTATACAAGTATAGTTTTGCATAATATACAATTCATGTGCATGTGCACAGCAAATTACAATTTACACATCCCTCATCATTTTAACATTCATGGGCCATAATGATATAGTATTTGCCTTTCCAGCAGAGCAATGCATGGCAGTTACCTACATGTAACAGCAATGACACATGACAGTCACACAGTACATCTACATGCAGATATCCTGAACAAACATTCTCATGTTTTGGGACACATGGTATACAAAGAAATGTAGATCCCCAGTCTCTATACCTGAAAATTAAGTCACTATGAGCATACATGCATGTTCTTGAGATGTAAATAATCTGTACCCATCTCTCTATCCTCTCTCCCCCCACACATGACCACTAAATATATTTAAAACAAGTTACAATCCAAGGTTGCTTCTGACAATCATAGAGAATATCATATATGTATATTCAAATATATTCAGAGGGAATTCATATTTAAGTAAATGGATACATGTATGTGAGATGAATACACAGTGTGTGCTTACCATTTAACTGGAATGGCACTACATGTATGGCAGAGTTGTATTCTGGTTGAAAGAAGCGGTAAAACTGACTGACCAGGATGTACTTGATCTTACTGTGGAGGTATGTGTCAGCTGCCAGTACCACGCTGAAGGAACCCACCAAAGCACAGGATAAGATGTTCAGCTGCAAAGACCATGGTACATTGTGAAATCCAAGTGCACAGATAGGAACTCACAAAGCACAGGATAAGACGTTTAGCTGCAAAGAACATGGTACATGGTACAATCAATGTGAACAGTTAGAAACTAACAAAGGCACAGGACAAGATGCTTAGCTGCAAAGAACAAGGTACATCGTACAATCCAAGTCAACAGTTAGGAACCAACAAAGGCACAGGATAATACACTAAGGTGAAAGATTATAGTGCAACCTACAATCCTATTGAACAATTAGAAACCAAGAAAGGTACAGGATATGATGTTCAGCTAAAATGACTGAAGTACATCTTACAATCCTACTGTACAATTAGAAACCAAGAAAGGCAGAGGTTAAAATGTTGAGCTAAAAGATTAGGGCACAAATTACAATCCTGTCATACAATTAGAAACCAAGCAAGGCACAGGATATGAGGATCAGCTACAAAGATTATGCTGCATACTACAATCTCACTGTACAATTAGGACCCAACAAAGGCAGGATAAGATGTTGAGGTGAAAAGATTCTTCCTACTGAGCAATTTGGTCATAGCTTGTGAATGAACAATAAATTCCTTAACCTTATGTACATGTATTCTGATTCCAGAGTATGCGACTATGTAACAATCAACCACTGTAGATAAATCAATACCTGTACTTTGCAGCTACTGTATATACACAGAACATCCCCATGCATGGCGTACACGACTACAGGTATATCTTGACAAATTGTAAAACACTTGACATGTAACTTCTGCAGCACTTCAAGAAATGGGGTTAATAATGTTATCGTTTTACACATTATGCATGCAATATATATACACATCATTGCCAGTGTTGGTAATACATTGTAACTGAAAAGAGTTTCAGATGACTGTGTGAAACTGTATTACACATGAGTAGAGTACAAAATTAATCGAAACAAGTAAATGTCAATTTTAACCATCAACTATAGCTGTTTCACACCTACCATTCTTGTGAAGCAGAGCAGGAACACTGGCAAAACCAGGACGCCACAGCTAAATGTCATCCCAAAATTAAATCGATTTCGCCAGTAAGACAAATCACCTGGTAGAAAGGTAAAAATAAAAAAAGGAAAAGAACTTAACATTTATAAGGACTTAACACACAAAAACCCCTGAGTTGTTGAAACCACACACCTCCCCACCCCACCTACGTTTAACCCCATCCACCCTACCCACGTTTAACTCGACCCCACCTCACCTACGTTTAACCCCATCCCACCCCACATTTAACCCCATCCCAACCCATCCAGGTTTATCCACTTCCCACCCTACACATGTTTAACCCTACCCCACACCACCCAGGTCTAACTCCAGGGCTAATGCTGCAGTGAATGATGTCCCACACAAGTGGAATACAGTGTGGCTCTGAGATCACTTACCAAATGGTGTGAAGAAAACCAGGCTTGAGAAGACATAACCAGCAACCAGTCCCACTAGGAGAACAGACAAGACGGGGATTCCCAGGTTCCACCATAAGGCTAACCAAGCCAGGCCTCCTAATAAACCGACAGCACTAGCCACTAATAGCTGGCCTGAAGCAGAGCACATGTAACACCTTCAACACTGTATACATTTCATGTATGCAATCATGACTAATGATTCATTTATTTTTCTATTTGTTTGGGTTTTTTATCAATGTTTAATGACACACTCAGGAGTTTTTCACTTATGATATAAAATGGCAGTCAGTGCCCAGTGCAAATAGCCCACCAAGTTTGGAAGTTACTGAGAAACTTTCCTCTGCATGTTAACCTACAAGCCATGTTAGAGGCAGACAAGAGGTCCACAATAGAGGATAAGACTTAACAAATGACCAACACTGTTCTAATAACTATGAATTGTCACCATGGCCCCAGGAATAGTTAAGCGTGGGCGAATCCATAAATTCCCTTCCTAGGCCGAGGTGCAACTCGCACCTGTTGTGCCAGTGTTTGGCGTCTTTACCCTACCACTGGGCCATACCATGCCCCCTTAATTTCATATTCACGGCAAGGACAGTGAGCAACACTTAAGCCCCATCCACACTGCAGGTGACAATCACAACCGCAACTACAACTGCAAATACGTGATGCTGTGTTCTGCCCCTGCTGCTAATGACATGAAAACAGCCGCAGAGAAAACAGAACCTTTCTATCTTTGCTCAGCGACATGGATGTCATTCACATGTCGTGCCCACATGATGTCAGCAGTGGGGACAGCACTACAGACTAACGAATGTTTTTTCGACGTTGTGGTTGCCATTGCAGTTACAGCTGTAGTTGTCACCTGCAGCAGGGATAGGTCTTTACCACTGAAAAAAACAAAAAACTCAAAAGTGAAACAAAAACTCAATCTACAGGTGGTGGCAACATGGACTTGCTTATTTACAGGAAGAACATTTCACAGTTCCAAAATACAATTTCAGCTGTATAACTGCCTTGTCAAGTACTTGTTACAACGATTCATCTGAAACTGGCTTTGATTTATTTATTTAATTGATTGGTGTTTTACGCCGTACTCAAGAATATTTCACTTATACAAGTGCGGCCAGCATTATGGTGGGAGGAAACTGGGCTGAGCCCGGGGGAAACCCATGACCATCCGCAGGCTGCTGGCAGACCTTCCCACGTACGGCTGGAGAGGAAGCCAGCATAAGCTGGGCTTGACCTCACAGCGACCACATTGGTGGGAGGCTTCGTTCATTGCACTGTGTTAGCGCACTAACCGACTGAGCCACGGAGGCCCCTGAAACTGGCCTTGAACCTGCGCCCTTACCACTTGGTTGACTTCCAATAAAAGTGACTAAACAACTCGGTAAGATCTCAGGGCAAAGGTATTTTTACTTCCGAACTATATCAATATCAAAAAGAAATCTATCTGTGGACAACGTTTACATTTTCACTATGATAATCAACCAAAACCACATTAACAACGTTCTTTTGAATAAAAGTTCAGAGGTTCATCACATTTCATAAAATGAACAAGGAGTTAAAAAAAAAAACAGAATAGCCATTTTACCTACCTGTCAAACCTAACTCTGTCGGTATGAGGCCAATATACGTCACCAAAGCCATGGATAAAAACCCAAATATGAACATTTCTGTAAATAATTATAACGCTAGCTTGGAGTTGAATTCATGTACATGTAGATATTGAAATCCTTTATCCACTTCCAGCCTTCTTATAAAATGACAACTCACATGACCTGTGAAATTTCAACAATGCCAATTTCTTCACTGTTAAAGGCAAATTTAAAATATTGGTATAATGCTTACTTTTGGGCAGTTACAGTAGCAGTTGAAACAGTGAAACAGGTGTCTCTACATAACACTTTTTAGATGTTCAAAATTCCAAGTCATAAGCATTAAATCTTGACTGAATGGCTTTACTTTTCTTCAACTTATTACACATTCAGATAGACTGACACTATTCTACCAGCTCCTACCTGTCTTAAAGAAGCGATGACCAAAGAAACAGATGAAGATGCCGACAAAGGATGCAAATGTTGTTAACACTATACCAGCCACATCCACTGAAACCCCAAATGTGAGACATTACCAACTATATAACCCTGTAAATAATAAATTACCCTAAATGACCTAAAATTTTGTCCATGCCCAAGTTGCTCATTTTTCCTGATTCTGGGAGTTCTGTTGATTGTAGAATGGTGTTTTCAAGTTTGTTTCGAAGGTAACATGATATCCTACTGGAAATATGCAAGTTTCACTACCAAATATAAAATTTTATGAGACTTATTTATCTGTAAAAATGCACTTTTGGGGCAAAATTTTATGTCATTACAGTATCGTATTTTCTTATCTTCCTGTCTTGTGCTGTAGATTTTCAAATCTTCCTGATCACCTGTTCAGCTGACATTTTACAATCTATGTTGTCTTGTGCTGATGACTTTCAAATCTTTTTGAAGATTTTGATGACTTTTTAAGTTTAAACTCCTGGAGAGTCTTCAAAACCGCAATGTAAACAAACAGAGAAGTCTTAATAAATACTAAATAAATTTTATTTGATGTGAAGAACCTATCAATAAATCAATATATTAGTTAGATGTAATCAATGGTCAATGTTCATGCATAAAAGCTGGAGCAGATGCCTCACCTTTTAAGGCTTGGTCGCAGCTGGAGGAGTTCAAAGAACAACTATAGGTTGATACCGGGAAATAGAGTGAGCTCCCTTTGCCTGTCTGTGTCACCAGCACAGTGTAGATAGCACCCTGGCCAGGGTAGGACACAACACTAACATTTGATTTGTCACTGTACGTTAAACTGGCAATCTGAGAAACAAGAAAGAAAGGTGTTATATTTTCACTGGATATCTCACGTGAGCAATTGTGAATACACACAGTCACACTGCAACCATCTAACTAGTTTACAGATGGTTTATTTATTCAATTCAGTATACCACTACTGGTTTAGCTGTCATGCTCTTCACCTTGTGACCATCCCACAGTCTAGTAGAGGAATGCTCAAGATGTTTCATATACATTAACAACACAAAGACATAAAATTACAACTGAATTGTGCCTGATTTCCACAAGAGATCTTACACACTTGAAAATGCCCCAAACAGAGGGCCAGTTAAATATCAATGACATCATATGTAGCCTATGTTCCTCTTGTGTTCGCAACTTTTTGACCAAGGTTACAGGAGCATCGGTTTGATGTTGGACAGCTAACCTGAGGCAGTAGAGGGCTTTCTGGAACCACAGTTAACACTGTATTATACTGAAGATGCTTCAGACTCACTCACTGATGAACACCAGGTTGGTGACATCTAAAACTTAAAGACATGAAGACATGACAGGCTGGAATCTTCACACCTTTAAGGCCAGGTATTTAGATTTCACTAGATCACTCATGTGCCTGGTAGCATAAAGAAATACTTAAAACACCTCAATGGTTCAGCTGACCTTTTCAACCAAACAGTGCTGTTTACAGTGGCATAGCGTCAAATAGACTGTGTAGGTATAACCTGGGTAACTATGCTGGATTTGAAAGGCTGAGCATGCACATGAAGCAATAGGCCATCCTATTCCAGAGCTTCACAATCAGAATGGTAATATGCCAGAGGTCCATGACACTCAAGAGAAAATTTCAATATTAAAATGAGTCCCTTCTGGAGAATGCAACTCGCAGATCTATATAACATGATGGAACCATGGCATAGCCATGCAAGCAAGCAGGAACAAAGGCAGCATGGTTGGCCAGGGTTCCAGGGGCTAGGTTATAGTGAGTAAGAATGAAGAGAAAGGCAGAGCAACTGGCAAGAAGAAACTGGGGAGAATGCATAACACTTGATGTCATTTACTTTTCATACTAGAGATACAAAGGGAGACAATTCATGTACATCACAAACCTTTGTGGCCATCTGCTTGACTGAGTCTACAGTCAGCATTTGCTGAACACCATCTATGTATGTGCCTTCCCATAGATTGTTTTCATCTAAATAGTAGACATAGAGGTCATAGGTCAAACTGAACTGGTCACTCCTGCTGACACAGTCCAGTGGGCGCTCCTGGCCTCTTTTAAAGCTGAGAGCTGACCACTGGAAGGCCAGGATATTTAGATTGTCTGTGTATCTCAGGTGGATGTTGGCATCATTTTCCAGGTTAAATTCGATGTTACACCCACCCGGCAGAGGATCTGAAATGTAACAACTCAGCCAATCAAAAAGT
Source organism: Acanthopleura granulata (assembly GCA_016165875.1). Classification (NCBI taxonomy): domain Eukaryota; kingdom Metazoa; phylum Mollusca; class Polyplacophora; order Chitonida; family Chitonidae; genus Acanthopleura; species Acanthopleura granulata. The sequence continues at coordinate 47,487,442 of JABBOT010000001.1, read as the reverse complement.
TTGGTAAGAAAGCCTTTCAAGTAATCAAATTGTGGAATTCAAATTTCACATGTAATGTCTGCAGACATGAAAGGAAAATTCTGAAAAAGAAAATAAGGAGCACACCATCTGACCATAGGTTTAGCTAGGGGGTGTCTTTGAAACACACTATTCTGACAAAATTACCATGGGTGAGATAGAGAAAAAAAGGGTGAAAAGTGTAATGAGACAATTTGATTTCAAATTCGGCTAAATCTATGGAGCATACTGAAATCTGATAGCATCCAATATGCTGTTTAAACTTCAGAGGCATGACAGGATATTTATTCATCAGATTGTTGTCTATTCCCCAAACTCCATCATTTTTCACTTCAATACATAACAGTGGTCAGTCTTATGGAAACCTGCATTCCTGGCATAAACCACCAGCCTTTCCCATGTTTGACATACGGATATGCACATCACACTGGTGAAAAGGCATGAATGACCATTAACCTGCATTTACAGTCACTTCATCCTTGAAAACATGTTTCATGGTGTAGCCTGACCAACATTCCAAAAAAAGGCCATATTCAAGAGTTTTCATTTGTATTTTGATAAAAGTTTCTTTTTTACCCTTCTTTCCATGATAATTTCTCTGAAATTCCTGTCTTTTTCAACAGACAGAATAAAAAAAAAAAGAAAAAAAATTCCTACCAACCGACCCGATTTGGTCTCATTGGGTCAGGTTATGTTTAACAAACAGTTTAGAAGGATGGTCTCACACTGTTTCTGACTGGTGCCAACTTGACTTACTTTGGTTAGTCAGCTCTGCCACAGCCACGACCAGTGACAGGGACAAGTTGTGCTGTGACATGAGGAACCACCTGGCCGTGGTTTGGCCAATCTTCAGCACACTAATAACCCCAACATCACGACCACTGACAGAGGTGCTGACACCTGGGTCAGGGGACATTGACAGGGTAACATTGTGGACTTGGGTGTGCACTTGACACATGACAGAGCTGGTGAGGTTGGAGGCACCCAGGCGTCCAGTAAAGATTGACACATTGCCATACGGGGGTAAAACCTTCACAACTGGAAATCCAACTGTTATGTTCCAATCTGAAATAAAAAAAAAATAAAAAAAATTCCATACAACTCTGAAATGCAACCTGCAAGAGTGTTTTTGTCACTTCATATTTTGGAAAATCTATACATACTGAACACTCAACAGATTAGTAAATAATGGTGGTCTATGTTTTGCATGCAAAAAATTAAATGTATAAAATTATTTCAGAACAAGTTGTCCATGGCATGAGTCTATGTGTATAGACATCTGTGCACACATACTGGGTAATGAATTTTTCACAGTTATTACATATAGAGAATATCTGCCAATTTCAGCTGACAGTCAAATGTGTTTGTTCATTTTAATTTGCTTAATGCTTTTTATAGCAGTTCATATAGGTACACTTATTTATATTATTTATTTTGTATCAGGGCAAAATTCCCTCTGAAAAATGCGTACTTTATATGGGCACACCATAGGTGGCAGAATGGTCTGATGTTATGTATACCTAATATATATAAGAAGGGACTTGAATAACATAACCTTAGCTATTTCGTTTCACTCCAGCACCAAATTTATGTTGTTTTTAGGTCATATCTTGGGTGCATGCTGTAGTTGTTGAAAAGTAGGTACTTTTTTCACCAAAATGTATCCATGACAATATGACTGAGTCAAAACACATGCATTACTCATGAAGTCCTAACAGTCCAACATTACCTGCGTATGTACATTTACTGTTATGACAGGTATTGCATACAGATGTCAGACCAAAAAGGCCAGTAGGTCTGGTGGGTGGCGGCCGACGGCTTGGTCGCTAGGGTACTCCTTCTTTTCCATTGCCTAGATTTCCAAAACCACAGATCCCTTTTCACATAACATTGGTATGGCTGTGTTCCTTGATAATTTGCCTTCACGCTGGTATATACAATACATGCATAAGTGGTCATGCGTTGATACTCGAAAAACGCCATAATATCTTTTTCATACCTCTCTCTCAACACGGATAACCAGGCATGACCCACTTTCCAAGTTTCGCTACATGCAAAGAGAAATGTGATGTGTGAGGCCAATGGCATGACCTATTACTCACTGACGTAAACACTGACCATGGCCATCTGTCACCTTATTGAATGCATTTTCCTGCGAACCATCGAGCAATGGAGAAGGCAAAAAATGAAATTTTGCACAAAACTGATTTTATTAACATTAAACTGAAGCAACTTTGTAAAATACTGAAACAGCACAATGCATTTTGTGCATTGTTAACTGGATACCGCACCCACCCACTATCCACCCCTCCATTATTACCGGTATAGCTTTGGTCCTGAGCATCACATTAGCTAATCTCGTGTCTAATACAAAAAAAAAGAAAAATGTGAGAAGTGGGTCAAACCCTGGTTATCTGTGTTGAGAGAGACATGAGAAGTGACAAAGTGATTTGTGGCCATTTTAGAGTATCAACACTTGACTATCTATGTGTACATTATACACCAGAGTGAAGGCAAATTATCAGGGGACACAGCCAGTCCAATGTTGTCTGAAAAGGATCTGTGGTTTGGAGATCTAGGCGACTGAAGGGAGGGGGTACTCCAGCGACCAAGTGGTCGCCAGTCACCGGCCACATCTACTGGCCGTTCGGTCTGACGTCTGTATGCAATACCTGTCATTATACGATCCCATCGCATCATTTAAAAATCAAGCTTTTCAGTACAAGCTCTGTTAAACTCAGTGTCATGACTGTGTAGACGTCTCTTAGTATTGGTAGGCAGTCTCTAATATGTAGCTTTAACTTATATTTTTAACGCTGATGCATTCTCCATCCATGTGCATTATGCATCTGATGGTATTAAATACGCATAAAGAGTGACGCAGATCGCGTAGGACTGACGTCCTAATTCAAGTAATCCTCCTCAACCCAATACATTTCGGATTTCCGCCTACAGAATTCTGCATGTGAAGACGATGACGTCGCTTTCTTACTCCCTATTATTCATGCATTCATAATTTCCTTTTTCACTTGTTTTTCACTTCCTGTTATTTCTCATTTTCAGTCAAAGTTTTGATGATTGCTTTATCAACCGATGAACTTGATCAACTTTATCAACAGCAGCTTATTGACACTTGATAGTGACAGTTGGTCTGTTTACCGCAGACATTACCTCCTTCCCTGGCAAGGTAACCGGCAACGACAGCCACACAAGAGATATAAACAATGATGTTAATTAACAGACAAATGGGTGGCATTGTTCATCCACCAAGTCAGGATCGACATCTCAAAGTTGACACTTTTTCAATCGGCTTCTTTGCTGCTTTCTTCAACCAGGAGAGTGGTTATAAGGGAGGTAACCCTCACATCAAAGTACATTAATGTTCGCTGGGTAGGCTAATCCAACCAGCCGTGTTAATGATCCCGGTTAGGAAGAGACTGACCCACCTACACAAATCGCAGCCCGTCCGTATGTGAGTGATTTACAGGCTTGAGCTGTAAACGACAATATTAAAAAAAAAACAATAGCAACAAAACCCAAGACCAAATTAAGAGTATTATATAAGTTTAAGCCTATTCGTTATAGCTGGGACTTATATAACAGTTAACTATAGTAGTCCCAGGTTATAGGGGCCTACAAACCGGTACCGTAGCCGAAAACTTCAACTGGTTTGTAAAACACACACATAGGTTAAATGTATTCAGAGTACAAATTTGTATCTAATATATAATGATGATGAAAAGAAAGAAAGAAAGGAAAAAAAAAAAAAAAAAAAAAAAAACAATTTCTTGAAAGTATATTTTAGAAGACAGCATAAATTTGTTCGTATTTTGCTTTAATTCTCATTCTGTGCACTCTGCAGATATCTGCACCTCGGCTTATTTAGGCCTAGATACAAAACTACAGCTCTGCTGTTAAGGCATGGTCTCCCCAGGAGAGCTGCAGTATCTGTATCTCAGGCAGACCCCATGTAATACATGTACATGTTGTATGCTTGGGCTTTACGTCATACGCAACAATTTTTCAGTTATTTGACAAGGAGTCCTTAGAATGTAGATCTAGATATTCTGTGTGTTCTTGTGGCAGGACGAGTCCATGCCGCCAAAGTGCTGTCACAACTGGAGCATCATGGACAAGACACCTGACTTGGCACGCTACCCGGTCACGTTATATTTACGCATGGCCGACGAGTCCTGTTAGGAAAAAAACAAACCAACAAAAAAACAAAACAAAACAAAAAGAAAAAACAAACAAACAAAAACACGAACGAGACACATAGGCCTAACATTCCCATGAGGCAGCACTGTAAATATGTTGTTGGCTAGACCGGCCTTCAGTGATATGGGTGATCCATGGTTAGGGTTAGAAGCCCCTTGACCAAGCGAGTCGCATTGATTTGGGCTTTGTGTTTTAGTGAGGATGTTTCACCGTGTGGTACAAGACTCGATGCGGTGCGAGGTGCTTCGTCAATTTGTCTTCGCCAATTAACCTGACTGCCGCCATGTAAGTGAAATACATACTTCAGAACGACGTATAAACAACATCCAAGCAGATCAAAAGAAACTCAAATACTCCCAAAAAGTGATGTCAGTGAAGTGTAATGGATAAGCAATTAGCATTGTAGCCACTCTCTAGTCTCACCTACAGTTCGTGTTCTATATGTGATCTCATTTTACTGACACAAAGAAAACATCCCTAAACTATGAAAACAAATTTGTATGAAGTAGTGGTAATAATGAATTGTCTTTTATTATCAAAATACGTGTTATAACTATAATGCATGTACTCCAAAATAATACAATTGTATTGCTATAATCACCCTTTTGTATAAAAGCCTGTAGAGTTCCTGTGGTACTATATTACTACTATATACTACTATATATAAGATATAAACAAACTTACTTGAGAACAACCCAGGTATAAAAATAATCCGATGTTTATGCGGTCACTTATTTACCTAAAACGTATAAAATATATGCATACACAATTTATATGCACATCGATGTTATTGCCGCCTACATCATCTTACCATCTTAATTAAAGTGAAAGGCAGCTCATGTTTAGGTTTGCCAAAAAGGTTGTACAATATTGTGTTTATTTCGGTAAAGCATTTTTCTCACAGCTACTACGACAGCGGAAACTGACATCTCACCGTGCTGCGTCGACTTTCAAGAACCACATCCATTCTGTCTGGGCTGTGACATAATTGTTCCAAACGCGGAACACTCTTGTCACCTGAGACTGTAGTAAACTGCAAGGGTTGTGTTGGAAACTTAAGTATATACACCAATTTATAACATGAAATGATCAAGAAAGTTACTTCTACCACAAGACATTGGTCTGGAAACACGTTGCAGTGTTGTTCACCCATGTACGTGTTATCATTCAAAAATATAACATTAAAACAGTGTTCTGTCCCTATGTTATTACATGTTACAATCGACTCAGAACATTTACGTCAAAGCTTCTAAACAGCTGATGTCTGCTAGCTCTTTTGATTAGTCAGTCCCTAATAAGCTTAAAAACATGGGCTCCTTCGGATCCCCACTCGGCAGCTCAATACTCCAAGGGAAGATAATTCAACAACGAATTCATACAATTTCATACAGGTTTTTACGTTCAAAAGAGAATTTTATAGTCTTTTTAATGAACAGCACCACAGTCATGAGCTCTCTTTTACTTTAAATCAAGCCATACACGATACGTGTATCGTTATATACGCTCTTGTTTCACTCCGTAAACTGTCTTGATCCAACTGCAATAGGAAAGTCCTCCAACCGGAACTTAACGGACAGTCGTCATTATCCAATCAGATACTTACCTGCTCAGGATGGCAAAGGATTTTTGCAAGTAAAAGCACACTGTACACTCGGTTGAGGGGATGATCAAAGTATTCGGATATCATGTTTATCATAGCAAACTAACAACTGCCTGCTTTTTGTGTCCCCTTCTCGTAGAAAGAATGCTGGCGTTATCAGATGACATCTTACACTATGACAGATTTATTAACATCTACATGATCAATACATTCCATTCCTCGTAAAACATTAAAAAACGTATTCAAATTGCCTATCCTTTATATTTTATGGTGCGAGAATAAATCAGGACTTCAAATAATGGTAATAACATGAATACCCGTAGTCATTAAGAATAAAAATGCTTGTACTTCACAAATGTCTTGATCAAATGACGAAACTTGAACACACACATTCCCCATTCTTTAACTATGCTCAGAAAAAGAGAGACTATTGGTAGAGGTAGATTCGTCAGCCAGCCTTAGCGGGAAATTTTAATCACCGTAACTTCAGTGAAAGTACCGTAGATTATCAAATACGTACACCACTAACTCCTATCCGCCATTCACCCTCAGTGTGGAGTGAGCACATTAGGCAGTCTTGAAATTATAGTTCAGCATAAGCCAGCGTTGATATATTCTGACAGACTGTCTTTAAACATATTTATCAATGGGATAAGTCATTCTTAAAACCCTCTGAAGCGTTCCTTGTCTGCACAATAATCCTATACCATTGGCTCACACACGATAAGTACATTGTTATTTCTAGCAAACCATCAGCTGAGGTATTGCTCAGATCTTCACATTATTGCACATGATGCCTATTGATTGGCCCAGCTTTTGTGTCGTTCTTTTCCATCTCGAACAAATAATCATTGATGGGAGACAGAATGGCTGTAAAATGACGCAGAACGTATGGAGATTGGACGATTTTCATGGGCGACACAAGATGGCCGTTGGTCGCAATTCGTCCGATGACATCCGCCACGTACTTGAAATGGGACATGGTATAGGTTCGTCTTGGAACAGCCAGTCTCACAAGCTCCTTCGGCCAAAGACGCTCTGTGCCGTCTGGAAACACTCCGTTCATAACGTTTCCGAGGGCGCAGGCTCGGATACCACCTTCCAAATACAGGACGCAGTTCAGGGCCCATCCCGGAAACTCTTTAAACTTAATGTGAGAACATATTTTGGCGGCGTCCAAGTATACCGCATGCCCACCGACAGGCTCCAAAATAGCGACGCCATTTTGTCTGAGCATGTCCCCAAACGCCCTGATGGACTCTATTCTGTGTCGGAGATAGTTTTCGTCTAGAGCCTCCATTAGACCGACGGCCACGGCTTCCATGTCCCTGCCTGTTAGCCCACCGTAAGTAATGAACCCTTCGTTCAGAATCACCTCGTGGGAGAATTGTGTGTACATGGCCTGGTCGTTGGTCGCGATGAACCCTCCGCTGTTACATATGGCGTCTTTCTTGGCAGACATGACGCAGCCATCGAAGAACGAGAACATCTCTTTGGCGATTTCCATTGGAGACTTCTCGCTGTAGCCTGTTTCCTGTGTTTTGATGAACCAGCTATTCTCGGCAAATCTGCAGGCGTCTATGTACACCTTCACGTTATGTTCTCGGCAGATTTCAGAAACCTCTCTGATATTCTGCATACTGACCGGCTGACCGCCGCCCATGTTGTTGGTCACAGTGAGAATCACTAGGGACACCTTGTTCTGGTTGCTCTTCAGGTATTTCTTCAGTTTGACGATGTCCAAATCGCCACCGAATGGAGCATTTTTCGTGAACTCCACCGGCATGTCGATACCGATTGCGCCCGTGTTCTCCACGTGAGCACGTGTCGTGTCAAACATGGTATTACTTAGAACCAGATGATCTTTGTCACAGATCACTTGACAGACCACCCTCTCACCCGCTCGTCCCTGATGAACTGGAAGGACGTAATTAAAGCCGGTGATGGTACGAATCGTGTCCCTGAACTGTTCAAAACTTCTCGCGCCTGCGTAGCTTTCGTCGCCTTGCATCATGGCCGCCCACTGGTTGGCGCTCATAGCTCCAGTTCCGGAATCGGTCAACAGATCAATGATCACATGATTGGCGGGAATCAGGAAAGGGTTGTAGCCGGCATGTTTCAATATCTTCAGTCGTTCAGCTCGAGTATTCTGGGGAAGAGGTTCTACGGATTTGATTTTGAAGGGTTCCATAACGTTGTCAAACTGCAACAGTCAATAAAAACATTTTAACGAACATGTTACTTACAGTGACATGTTATTTTATTGTTTAATCTCGACAAAATGTATATTCCAAGAAATCCATACCTTGAAAGATAACTGAAATAATCTTTTGGCAGCTGATTATTTTCAATGCTTTTGTGTTTTGCAAGCTCAGAATACTTACTCTTGAAAGTAAGTGTATCGTATACATAACTACGTGTATTACAGTTTGTACTGGTGTTTCGCCGTATTTTGAGATAAGACCATATACGAAATCCGTCTTTTATCAACAGACTGAAATATATGTATAGACGGATTGTCTGGCTGAAGACCTCTTCCGGTAATACCGTGTCAGAAGTGAACGAGTTTGAAGGTCCAACAATTACAGTTCAGTGTCTGAAAACACGCACTTGTGATGCCAGTGGAATTATAGGATTTTCACATGTGTATGCGATAGTCCGTCATATGGATTTGATTGGAGGTCAGCAGTAGATTGATCGGATGAGTGCATATTAAGGACTGGCAGTAACACACAAGTAGTGAAAGCAACTTTATCTTGAAACGGAAAATTCAGGAGGTTAGGCTAGAAAGTTCTGACAATGTGTTTTGGTAATATTATGAATGTATTTATTTAAATATGTTTATGAAAATTTTATGTAATATGTATTTACTTTGCGTTCACATCTGAGAACTTTCAAAGGATAGGGACAATTAGAATACGATGCATTTTTAATTGGTAGTCTGGTTAAAGGTCATATTCATAACTTACTGCAGTATTATTCCATTGTCATAGCACACACCTTACATTATTTAATATTTTACAACTCGCCCTGTATATATGTTTAATGCATTATTACATACACTACATTACATACACTAGTACACGTATATACCATTCGTTCATGTGTACTATATTAGGTACCCTGTTTTCAAACGCCTACATTTATATTATTTTCATATTTCAAAATTTTCAAATGATTCGGTATTCACTGTATTTGCAATCACCTTTAAAGGAAGAAGCAGCAAATCAGTAATACATGGTATTAAAAGAAAGTTCAAAACATTTGTTCATTAATTATTAAAATTCTAAATATTCTGTCATGCATGTTGCCAGAAAAACACATTTAATCTTATGCATTATACAGAAAAGACGTTTTCCATTTCGGCACGATTCTAAACACGGATGTGGATGGTAGGAACGTGAGAAATGTCTCACATCCTAAACGCCGACCACGGGACCAATTTTGGTGCGTGATTTGCGTGGGATCCGACCATCATCCACGCCTACATATTGGAGTTCAGGACATAAACTCACGGTATTCTCTATATTCCAGAGGCTATATAATCCTTTATCTCTTCAGGATTGAGTCTGACATCGTTGATGAGTAATTCTAGCTCACTTCAAAAGCATGAAGCATATTTCGATCAATGAAGAGGAACTTTCGTGACCAGTCAGAGTGTCCGTTTCAACTGCATGTAATCGGCAGACCAGCGGTCACACAATTAAATTCTGTTCTTCAATTCGTATTTGTATGATTTATTTGTGTAATAAACTTCGCTTTTTTCACGTTGACATGACACGTCTCGTATATTTCATAAGTGCTTTCAACTATGAAAAACTATGCGGAATTATCTGTAGGTTTAAGCCTGGAGTAGGTTGGCCTTGGGACTGGGAGCAACTGAGAGCTACTGGAAGCAACTAGGAGCATACGTTCGGACGCGGGTTTTAGCCGTTCTACACGCGCTTGCGATCGCCGACAACTGATGACTCACATGTTCTACTTTTCTGCAACTTGCAGCATCCAGTTGTACTCCGTCGATCTACGCGTGCTTGCGTCCAGTTGGTCACAGTTGCCTCCATTGATGCACCACGTGGTGCGCCACATGCATGAATTACACTGTAAAAATGGCGACCACCGAGTGGACCGATGAGGCTGAAAATAAACTCGTTCATATGTGGAGGCTGAATCCGTCCTTGCATGACATCTCTTGCAGGGCATTTTCTAATCGTAATGTATAGAGAGCTACCGAAGAAAAAATGGCAGTGTCTCTAGGAAAACCTGGAAAGCGATATACTGGAATTATATATAGTCCATCGAAAAATAATACAGGCGTAAATATCTGTAAGTTGGCACAGCGCAGATTTTAAATCTACATGCACCTTGTATAAATCGGTTCTATATGACATCAGCTGACGTATTATCGATGGTAAAATAGATGGAAAGGCTATATACAGAATTAAAAGGAGAAAAAAAGTTCATTAGTGGTCAAATTTGTCAGACAACGGCATGAAGACATATCGGCTACATCCACGCACCGTGTACACGCCATCAATAACAGGTCATATGACACTCACGTTGCTGGGTATCTGCTCTCTGTTGTCACCAGTCGTATTCGACCTACACGCATCGAAACTGAATGTGATCTGACGCCGCTAGTTGCTCACGACCGCAAGGTTTCAGCAAACTTTTCGACAAAAGAAAAGGCGTAGGTCGACTGCGTCGAATTGGTCCCTGTTGCTTACAATCACAAGTCGACCTTCACCCTGTTTAAGGGTGCATGATTACATAAACATTTTGTGTATTCTTTGGTTTGTTTACAGTCAAGAGGCAATGACCAATATCTGATATCCTCGAACTTTAATTCTCCGTTTAATTCTAATCTGCTTATGTATTTCTAAAATTTGTAGTGCATAGTCCGACAAATTTGTCTTAACATCCGTCTTTGTTCTGCCGAATACAATCTGCTTTTGTTTGAACAACAACATGCGAAGGAAATTAATTCTTCACATAAATAGTGACAGATATGAGTGTGCAATGCATAAGAATTAGATCTCGAGTCCACTTTGCATGACACTATGATGACAGATAATATGTTCAGCAAACTGATCCTAGGTAACATATTGTACATACAAAAAGTGTGTATGATCTTGACTGAATAAATCAGACAATAACAACAACCTCCCCTAACAAAGTTGTCTTCGTAACAATATGCCTGTCCATAAAATTCAAAGCAACATTGAGCCGAACATTTGAGACTTTTCGTAGGGGTTATGTAGAAGTGTCTTCGACTCGGCAAACATGTGCCACAAAACATGTGCAACAAAACATGTGCCACAAAACATGTGCCACAAAACATGTGCCACAAAACATGTGCAACAAAACATGTGCAACAAAACCAGTCGCAAAAAGATTACAGTATCACTGAAACTATTTGTTGACAAATTTTACTGGAAGACCTGGTTAATTCAGGATTAGTGTCCAGATTTAGTATTTACTCATAATTTGCCACCCCTGTATACAGCGTTATATTGAGATTAAAAAATATTTTAAAAGTGTACATTAATCTGAGTAACATAGCACTTAAAATTACTACATAATGAGGCTGGTTTTATCCATTTTTTCCTCCAACACTCGGTAGTCTTCGTGGTACAGTGTATTACGTCATACAAGTCGAACCTTTACCAGCTGTCAGGGCTTCGCCATTCAGCTCAGTGTTATAAAAGCTACAAGAGTGATAACAAGCAAATCGAATTTCTCTACGAAATAGTTTGCTGTTCTCCGTGCTGTTGTTAAGACCAGTCCGTCGAAGAACTCAGGATTTAGTTTTTTCAACTTTCCAGGCGATTTGACCTTCATGAAGGCGTGGATTTACGGTACAAGGCGGAAGGATTTTGTACCCACCAAAGCAGTGGAATCAGCTCTATCCATGTTACAGTTGAAAGCTAGGAAAGGACACAGCTGAACTCGAAAGATTTGGCTACTAATCGACTCAAAATAAATAAATATTAAATTTTAAGATTTATACACATGAAATATGTAGTGTAGCACAGGACAAAGCTATAGCTCACCAGTGCGTATTGCCAGGGCAGTCTGAAAACTCTGGTAACTCTGGTGTAGTAAGAGATGTTAGTGTCATAAATCAGAGGATGCACTGTGGGTTCAGGTTGATACGGCAGAGTGTCTGCCTCTGTGTAGCTGGAATCACTCTCGAAAATGATATTGTTTAGAGACGAATTCCCAGGTTACATAGCCCGGCCACCCTCTGAGCCCTACGGGGCATTCGACTGGAGAACGGATAGGGCAATAAATCTGTTGTTTTTGATGGGTTTAAAGTTATTATCACGTTTCTCCGACGCTCCCCCGTGTAACCAGGTTATAATCTTTACAATTAGGGCCAGTAGCAAAATCTGGAAGACTAACCCAGCTGTAACTGGGTTCAACTACCTGCTGTGTTCAGTTCCGTGAAGGGTACCACAGAAGCGAAGCCAAAGAGAATCCTTGACATTGTGATGCTTCATTCATGAGAACATAGCCTGTTGTTATCGCACTTTGGCTGTATTCGCCATATTAACAAGATGGGTAAATGTAAAACCATGATCCACTTCATACATGATTTCCGATCATTATATAATTTTGCCAGGAAGTGAATTTAAGAGTTAAATGTATTGCTCCATGACGACAAAATTGGAATATGGTTAACCTAAGCATTACTAAGGACCATTGATACTGGTAGAACTTTTGGCGAGAAGTAATATCGACTTCGGCCCTAAAGGAATACGGTTACGATTTCATATTTTGACTATAGCAAGTATGCTCGTCTGGGTGAGTTTAAAACGTCTGAATATGTCGGTGTCTGGAATGAAAGAACTAGGTGGAGCTGTCCTAATGTAGAAACTGTCACCCACAATAAAGATTGTGTCATTCGAACTGTTTGAAAAGTATATCTATAGATTTGTAGAACTTGTCAAGCACAGAGTCTGTGCATGGCGACGCCCGAATAGTAAATACCAGAAATATATATAGATGGAGGAAAAGGTATTTCTTCCCATATTATTTCTGTGGGACGATTTGATTGCAAATTTGCGATTTAAATCATATGTATACATGAAGAAATGAGTACAATAAGCTATACCAGAGGTCATCCAGATCTTCTGTAGCCAAGCGGAAAAGAAACATTGTGACATTGTGAAGCTCCCAATGTCTTGCTTGAACAACTTTTGAGTACGCTATGCTGTCAAACAGTTCACCTTCATATTTACAGGAATTTAACCATTTGGTTTCTTGTCAGTGGGAAACTCTGGCGGGCTACACAAAAGGGTTCAAATCGCAGGGAAACACATCGTTTTCTGCTGTGACGCTGCAGTGTTTGTGTATTACCTAAGTGTTTTCTGCGCACACATACCCCCAGAAGTGTGACGTAATCCAAGAAAGAGCAAAAGAGCACACGGCTTTGGACCCATTTCTTTAAGATGGGAAGTAGTTTCACGAGTTTTCCATTTACAAAACTAGTACTAAGAGGGAGAATTACCTGCGTGGTGATCTCTTGGCAAGTAGCTAAACCTGCATCTGACTCATTCTCTTGCGAAATGGTGTAATGGGGTGATGAGATTGTAGTGTGAAGTGCTGGCGTGAGATCCGTTTTTCCTATATCCGTGTCAGAGTGCAGGGGGTGATGAGATTATAGTAAGTCCTGTGTCCGTGTTAGAGTGCATGGGTGATTATATTGTAATGTGGAGTGCTGGCGTGGGATTTGTTTTTCCTGCACTTAAAGAGGGGTGATCTGTGAACCAGTAAGCTGCATGATGTGCATTCCCACAGGATGCAAAGTTTGGATGGCGATACGAAAAGATTGGGGTGGTGGTAGTTGGGGGTGGGTCAACATAAAATTTATTGAGAGATGTGTATAGGTTCGCGGATTACCCGCTTTCAAGAAAAAAGGAGTCCAGATTCATCTGAATTGTAATTTTAAGTTCTGTTGCAAAAAGCTTTGTCCCAAGACGCAATTTTGTAATTTGATGGGACAGACTAATACTATGCACAGTCCGAAATGGTTTTTACACAAATTTTAGCAATTTAGGCTTCCTCATTTCTTCGAGTCCAAGATGCTCCCCGCTAAAGTTGACTTCTAAGCATTAAAATTTTGAACGGAAGACATGTTATTTTTAAATAAATGGTCATGTTTTTTTTTGGCTTTTTTTGTTTCTGTTTTTTGTTTTGTTTTGGTTTTTTTGGTTTTTTTCGTTGTTTTTTTTCCCGTTGGCGTCTTCTTGGATAAGCTGTATGATCAGGAGAATTATTGCGGAAAACTTCAACATTTATGCACCACAAAATATTGCCCTTTGTATTATTTTCCAATTCTTGTTCACATGCAACCACGGCTTAAAAACGTGTTTCATGTATAGAGGAATTAAAACAATAACGTTTTATTGAGCAACTCTCGTTTGACGCCAATAACCATTTTGAGCTGTTGATTAGGGTGGGAGATCGAAACAGGCGTCCAGATGTCTTATTGCTGGGGTGAGTGCGGATCTGAGATCCCCACGTGTCCCAGAAGTGGTTGTGCCGATAAATGCACGCTGCTCCCATCTTTGCCCTGGTTAAAGCGTCAAGATGCGTTGAAGGCTCACTGGCTCGAACAAAGAAAGCCACTTGGGATGGGAGGCCCTCAATAAACTTCACCAATAAGTCTATTTCAAGTTTTTTGCAGTTTTCGTCCCTTTTCAAGAATTATGCCGTGATATTTATCTAATGGCTTATGTGATTTTAATGTGAACTAGTGAAACAGTTCAACTTCAACTAGTAACTGTGGATTACTCTGAGCATCACCATGTGTGTAGCGGAGACGAAGCAATTGCTCCAAGGTGGACCACAACAGTTACCTTCGCTTGGCAAAGAATTGAACCAAAGGCGGGACCTTGAGGATGCAGGTGAAAAACAGCGATTTGTCGATTGTCATCAGGTAATGAATTAAGAGTGGCAAAAGAACGAAATTCTTGAAGAAACTTCTCTGCATTCTCGTGACCGAGACAACCAAACTTAGTGATGTCCACTTTGATGTACTTTGACATGTTGCTTATAACAGATCGAGTAGGCTGTCGACGGGGAGTGAAAAACACGGTGGAAGCATGGAATGGACGAAGGTCATGCGCAATAAAACTGTCACCTATAGTCGCCTGACTGACAAACACATTCACACCAGTTAGCGGAGTGAAGCCAAGTTTATTAGGCGATATGCGTTTTGAAAAGCTCGCCGGCTCGATAGCATTGCATTTTCACGAAATTCAGAAACTGTCGCACAATTCGGCATTTAGAAAAGTTTAGCACAACCACCCATGTGCACGTGCGGCGTGGGGAAATGTCAGAGAGGTTGGCATCTGACAAGGTGGTTCTGCACACAGTACCGAGGCAACATTCGTCAATCCACAAAAACAGCTCAAACGACAATGGTTATCAATATGATTGCTCACCGCTGCCATCTTTTGAGGTTCTCCACCATATTGAATTCTTGAGTACACAAACAAAGACGCATGTACAGTTTTATACTTATATTTCCTATAGGATCACAGAGCAAACCATTTCTTCCTACAAGCCTGGAAAAACTCCATTTTCTAAATCTACCTTGACTGATCAGAGAGCTCTATCAATCAAGTCAAGTGATTTAAGTCATAAGCAGTATAAAGATACACAAATGTGTAAAGAACAGACATATTATGAACTAGTTTACAATGAACAAGATAGTCATAAACAACCTGTAATATTACACGTGAGCGCATCGAAATGGAACTGGTTTTGTTCAAAACATGAAATGAAGTGTTGCTATGTGGTAATTTTTTCACTCGGAGAAACGCGCCATATTGCACTGAAATATTGGTGTTTTTCTACTTTAATACCCTGGCAATTACTGAGCTGTTACCATGTCCAGTAACTTGTATTTAATGTTGAAATGTAATAAAAAAAAGTACAATTAATTATGAACTGACTGTATGAGATATTACCCGATTAGATCCAGTTAGTTCGGTTTCTCAATACAGATCTACCGCATGAGTAGTTGACTTGGCCGAGTTGACAGTCGCACTGACCCAGTGGAAAATATCTTTTGTCGAGGTTTTGGCATGGCGTGATGTGACAAAATGAGGAAGCCATCTGTTGCAGCAGGCATGAACAGCCACGGCCGTCTTCTTTTTCTGACGCCAGTGGCATCTCCATAAATCAACTTTTATCTTGAAATTCTTACAGGTGATACGCCATGTTAGAGAAGAGGGACACACACCATGCGCTCTTCACTCTGTATGACACCAAGGCAAAAGAGGGCTCAAGTGACGAAACAGCAGAAACAAACGCAGTATCGGGTACGGCATAAAAATAGGTCTTCTGTGATTGGTTGTAATTGAAAACTTGGCGGTGCATTCCTCTTCTCGATGTGTGCATTCTTTCTTACTTTGAACATCAGTATCTTAGTCATATAACAATTTATAAAAGTAAAACTTTGGATGGGATACTTTATCGATACATACTTCTTGCTTGTTTTTGCTAATGCATATATACGTTGTATATATATGTATATATACACACAGACAGGCGTTGTCCATCATTTGGATCCTAATCTCATGCTTGGCTTGACACTGTTTAAAGCTTTCCAATTAATGTGTCCCTTTATTTCAGTGTTTACACATGGTTGTTTTCAACTTTGTGGTTTCACCTGCACAGGACTTACTATTGCAGCAATAATGATAATGCAGAAATCAAAGTGTGACCACATAAATTTTAAGGTTCCGCAAGCTCTCGAGACTGTTACTTTCTCAAGTGATTTCGACAAGAGCATCAGAAGCTTGTGAAACCCTAAAAGGACCCCTTTGCAGACAGATGGGAAATTCTTCCCATAGCGCTCAGGACATTTGCCAACCAGCTCACAGTGACAAATCTACTGTAGAATGACGCAAGGGCTTCCCCGGTATGGGGTTGAAGTTCTTACATAACAGGTCTTACCTTGTAATAGGCCAATAATAAAAAAAAATTAGCTACTAACCTTGAGCGTCCACCCTGTCTTTTTTACACATTTTGTCCGCTAAATAAAATCTCTTCCAGTCAGATCTATAAGAAGTTGGATTTAATATTTAAACCTTCGACGGATATTTATGAAGGTGAACTGATAAACACACATGGTTGCCTTTCTCCACATATGACTATTCGATGTGCTGACACCTAACGCGCTGCGCGTTGAAACGGGCTGATATCACTTGTAGCTGCAATGAGGTTTCATCGAAAGTGTGTACCATATATCATCCATGCATATTGGTTATAGTAGGAAGCATATCTAATATGTAGCTTTGCAAAATGTAAACAAATGAGACTTGTCTTGTGTCTGGTTTAATCATTTTACCGTAACTCATGGTACTAAAAAAAATGTACACAAAGAGAGGGCTTGAATTCCTGAACTCTATTGTCAGTTGGATTCATGGCGGCGCGTGTTATCGCTGTACTACGCGAAACAAAGAGCAATGAGTCACGAACTGTAATGGTGAATATGCTGACTCTAAAAAATATGGCATTTTTACGAATTACAACAGTATGATTGCTTGAATCAACGTGATACCTCCCAATAGATTAGATCTCTCCAACTTGACATCAAAGACACACACACGATTTTGGTTCACGTATTCATAGTTTTATTATGATGGGAATTCCCTCCTCAAAAACGACCTAAAATAGCGAAATATGTTTTTGACTTTAGTTTTGCCATCTGATAAAAGAAAACGTATGAATCACACCACTCCAATTTTTCACGGATATTCTGCATAGCAATTTTACTTCAGATTCAAGTAGATTTTCTTTCTTTTTTGCAGGAAAAAAATGACATCTCACTCTTGCAACAGCAGGGGACGATTTCTCATCTCGTTGCAAGGGGTAGTTTATGTGGCGACGCGTTCATTGACTTCCTTCTTGTTATCTCTTAATTGTCGTTTAGCAGGACTGGTTAACTACACTGGATGCTCTCAGAGATGCAGAAGGAATGAATGAATAATTATTGCTTAACGCCAATCAATGGCGAGACAAATAGTGTTACTATAGTTGCACTTCCACAACCAAAACATCATTCTGATGGTTTGTGGTGAATGTACAGAATGTACAGTGACGTTATGTACAGAACGTTCTGCCTTGCAATCACAGCTGTTTGAGGTCATATCCTATTCAATTATATTTCGAGTGAATTAAAACAAAATTACCACCACTGAAGACATAGAAAACTCTATATAGTATATAGTATAAAGTATGTATATATAACGTTAAAGTTATAATCAAATTGATGAAATAAATAGAAAACATTACGAAAGACTGTGAAGTTTTCGAAACCCACAAAAATGAAAGGGAATTTTAGTTTGTAACTTGCATGATTTACACTCAGGTTTAATTGCCGTTAAACAAAAACAACTATAACTGAGGCCCTGTATATGCGAGGTTGTCTAATCAGTATTAAAGTACTTACTTTTCCCATAGTTGTTGACGTGGACGCTTCTGACTGCGCGTCAGGATCACGGCTAGTTCCTGAACAGACTGAGCACATGCATACTTGTAACGTATAATAGTGTCTACCCCTAAAACCCCTCGCCCGGGAACGAGTATATTTATTCGCATAATGACAAGTTAGTTTAAGCTATATATAAGCTATATATAGCTTAAACGGGAGGTGGCTCAGAACCCAAGCAAATGACGAGTCTCCAGCAATGAACGAGACACAAGAAGCTCGGGTTCCATCCCTCACATTGGCAGAACTTTTTAGACGTGAAGTTGCCAATTTTTTTAGAAAGTTTTTGTGCACCAAAATTAGCATCACACTTAAGACTCACATTCTACAAAAGGAGGTTATATTAGAAAAATCTACACTCGACTTTTGAGTTAGTTTTTGTGTTCCCTTGAGCATGAAATCTTAATAAGGTGAAATATTATTTCATAGTAATATTATGTAATGTGCACAGCTGTGTAGTTGTACACAAGTCAGAGCAGTTTTACCTCATTGCTATAAGCACTACAATGGTAAACTTATTTATTGATCGAAGTCCAAAATAACACTCCAAGCACATTTTCTTCCGAAAATCCCCAAGGTTATCCTCAGGGCTAAAAGCTGCAATTGTTCGAGGAATGAAGTACAGAAATGTGTGTGATGTGACAATTTTTTCGTGGAAAATTATACAAATTCGTGCCTGTTATATTGCTATTAAAATTCAGCCTTTTCGACGTCAGAAGATACTTTCATAATTTCTGGTTTTAGTATTTACATCATGATGTATTAAGTTAGAATTTTGCTTCGTGTCTTCACTCGCTTGACGAAGATGTTAGAATGTACATCGAAACACTGGGATCCAATTAAACAGAGATTCTTATCCATATACACAGTCTGTTACGTTTATTTTGAATGGTTGCTAAAATAGTAACGTTGATTTTTCCTATTTCTGCAAATTTCGTGCATTCCAATTAGAAACTTCGTTGTTAATTTGGAGGGTTCTAGATTCACGGGTCCTTGGTGAGAGCAGTGTGGGCGTGTCATACAGCAGGGGTCGCATGGGAGTAGCCATCTTATCTGGCTCTGAATGAGTGTCTTAGATTATGGTTGTTTCCCAAATTTCACCATTATAACTGAAATGTCCATCCTGGGATTAAATAGACATTTCAGAAAAAATAAGAGTTTATTTTAATCTTTTGGACAATGAATATACGTTTATCGTTATCTTATTTTAAAAAATGTCAAAAAGTGCCCCGAGAGTAACTATAATCAGTACCTTTGTTGCTGTTATATATAAACATCTCTGACATGGATTGTGAGCATTGAAATATCCTTAATGAACCATAGGTTCTCCAAAAGTCTCAAAAAGCGTTAAAGTCATTCGAACCGTGATGAAGTCATGCAGACCGTTACGAAGTCAATCGGACCGTGACGAAGTAATTTGGACATTGACATTTTCAAAAGGGCACACATTAACCGCAGTTAGATGCAACTAGATTGTAAGGTGAAGCCAGTGATTTTTCCTTAATGTTTTTTAATTCATGTGATTTCATTTCTGATCAGTGTAAGAAACAGCTTCTTTGCGTAAGATCACAATACCTTAGAAGTATAGCATAAACACCGCTTGCTGCGAATGATCGAGGAAAAATGGCGAGATCATACACATTATGTGGTATAAGGGTGTTAGAATTGTCACAATGTGGTTTTAGTTGTTAGAATTGTCACAATGTGGTATTAGGGTGTTAGGATATGACACCATGAAGTATTATAGTATGATGAAATGTCAGAATGTTGTATAAGGTAAGAGGATATGCCTCAATGTGGTGTTAGGTATGGGGATATGTCACAACGTGGTATCAGGGCGTTGGGGTATGTCACCATGTGATATCAGGGTGTGAGAACAGGTCACAATGTGGAGATATGTCTCAAGGTGGTATTGGGATGTTAGGATATGTCACAATGTGGTAATAGGGTGTGGGAATTGTCACAATGCTAGGGCAATGACCCAGGAAATCACCAATGCGGTCGCTGTGAGTTCAAACCCGGCTCATGCATGGCTTCCTCTCCGGTCTTAGGTGGGAAAGTCTGCCACCACCTGGCCGTGGGTTTCCTACAATCACTGCCCGGTTTCCTCTTACCATAATATTGGCCGCTGTCGTATAAGTGGAATATTCTTGAATACGGCGTAAAACACCAATCAAATAAACAATAAAGAAATATGCCACAATGTGGTATTAGGGTACGCGGTTATGCTAAGTCACAACATTATGTATTATGGTTTGGTATGAAATATACATGTATTCGGGGTGTTGGCCTTCAAGCAAGAGGCAATATACATACATGTATCTCTCATGCTATTTCAAAAATATTAATGGGTACAGAGAGAAACATTCCTTTGTGGTGTACTTCACCTTGCCACATATTTGAAATTTTTGTCACATAATTAAACTGCCGATCTTGGATAGGTACCTGACAAACCTCACAGCCCTAAAAACGACGAGAGATGGACTCGAACATGCAACCTCAGTGATAAAAGGCTTGATAGTTGCACCTAGTCAGAGAGTCATCTGAGTCAGTGGTGACCCAATGGTAATGCTAAGCCCTGATGGTAATGCTATGAATTCAATCCCACTGAAGTAAATCAGGACCCAGGCAAAGATATACTGGATAGATAAAGACATGGTGAAGACATCCATTCATTAAATGTAGATCTAAAATTCTTTATTGTTTCTAAAAGGAAACAAAGGGCGCATTTAATATAATGTAGGGCCTCTATATTACGTTCTTGTCTAATGGGAGCTTTATCTCAATGCCAGAAAAATAATAACGCCTAATATTATTCGTATGTGTAGCGTCACATCACAACCTAGACGAATTTTAATAGCCTGTCGGCGAACGAAGCATCAAGACATGTCCTAACCCATGTCCTTATGTATATGTCGGGAACGCTGCACACTGAGATATTAGGGGTTCATGTGACATAATAAAGAATATTAAATAAAGGTACGCATTATCTGATAAATACAGAATATGATCAACATATAACAGTAAATGCAGTAAACAATACATGGCAGTAATATACTCCTATCTTTACTTTGATAGAGCTTATACTGCGTAACTGCAAAATGTTCTGCTGTCCTGTTATCCCAAATGGCTACAAGAAAAATATCGAAACTACACACGTTTCTCTCAGTCGGAATGACCTCAAGGTGATTTAAAGAACAAATCTGGTGTTACCAATTGTAATTTACAATACAAAATGTTTTGATAGTCTGTTGTGCATTTCATTTAACGACGACTGATTTGGTATTTTGGCGAAAGTTGTGGTAACATAAATGGGGGAAACGCGTCAGGGAGTGTCCCCTGTAACCATTGTGTTGGAAAGCCGACCCGTTCTCAATGCTTATACTGAAAAATGCGACATTGAGTCAGTGTAATTATTCTGTTGAAGAGTCAGTTCCTTCTCATTGCGTGTTCTCAAAATAGGCTAGTGAGTCAGAGTGTAGCATTCTTTTGGAGAACCGACTCCTCCTCGCTGTTAATGCTGCTGAACAATGGGTTAGTGAGTCAGTCTCGTGTAACTATTCTGTAGGAGAGCCGACTCCTCACTTTTTCTGCTGAAAAATGGGTCAGTGAGTCAATGTCGTCTGTAACTATTCAGTTGGGGCACCGACTCCTTCCCTTTGGTGACGCTAGGAAACATTTCCCTGTTGACTGGCTCAAGGACGGCAGTGAAATGTCGTAATGGGGAGGAAGATTCTTTCAGGCGCATGCCCGACACTTTGGTTCTGCGTGCCACCACAGACGCTATGACGTCACTAATGTGCTGTAGGTGCGAGTGGGTATAGACGCGACCAGGCAGTGCCAAACGCAGCAGTTGCTTGGAAGCGGCGGGTCCTTTACCATTGGCTTCCACATCTTTCATCACATGCCCTTCCTCTGACCCCCGTATGCCCCCTTCCAGATACATAGCACAGTTGAGCGCCCAAGCGGGACAGGCGCTGGGGTCGAGGTGAGAGAGTAAAGTACCGGCATCGATACAGATGGCGTAACCCCCAACGGGCTCTATGATAGGCACACTTCTTTTTTTGAGCATTTCGCCGAAATCTGCCAAGGATTCCACTCTAAATCGCAAGTAGTTCTCGTCCAGTGCCTCCATCAAGCCGACAGCCGCGGCCTCCATGTCTCTACCCGTCATGCCACCGTAAGTTACGAACCCCTCAGTCAGAATCAGGTGCTGGGAGAAGAGGGCGTGGTGCTGAGCAGAGCTTGTGGCCAGGAAGGCCCCTGTGTTACATATACCATCCTTCTTTGTGGACATCAGGCAGCCGTCGCACAGAGAGAACATTTCCCTGGCGATCTGCATCGGCTGCCGCTTGGCGAACGCTCTTTCTCGCGACCTCACGAACCAACTGTTTGTGGGCACGCGAGAAGCGTCCAGGTAGAAGGGTATACGATGCTTGCGGCACATTTGAGAGATGGCCAGGGCACACGCCATGCTGACGGGTTGTCCACCGTTTCTGTGGCTGGTCACGGAGACGTACACTAATGATACTTCTGGCTTACCCTTGGCTAGGTAACATTCTAGTAAGCTGATTTGAATATCACCGTTAAAATTGCCCCACTTGGAAGTGTCGACGGATAGGTCAACTGGGATAGCACCGCAACGCATAAGATGCACCTTGGCTGTATCAAGAAAGCCATTGCCTAGCACAAGGCTACCTTTTTTGACTACAACGTGGAAAAGTATCCTTTCGGCTGCTCGAGCTTGGTGGATCGGAAGAAAATATTGAAAGCCCGTGATGTCTTTCGCCGTCTTCTCGAACATTAGGAAACTCCTGGCACCTGCATAGCTCTCGTCACCTTTCATGAGGGCAGCCCATTGAAGGCTGCTCATACTTCCGGTCCCAGAATCCGTCAGGAGGTCGTATGTCACGTACTTTGCCGGAACTAGGAAAAGGTTATACCCGGCCTCTTTCAGCACTCGTTCTCTTTCAGATCTGGAAGATACCGGCATCTCATCTACCATCTTAATCTTGAATGGTTCCATCTTAAAAAAAAACAAACAAACAAAACAAAAAACAAAAATTTTATTAATCTTTTTCATAACTACTGGAAATACATAGGCATAGTTTTTCTTGAAAGTGGGTTCACGAAATATATTGCAACGACACAATTTCCAATTAGAACAGATGATACAATCCCATTTAAAAACTATGTATTTATACCCAAACGTGCAGACGAAGAGGAAATTATATACGTCCCATCGGAAGCTTTTATGCTTATTTTCATACAGTTTCATTAATAAACGTTTGAACAATTTATATGTACGAAATATTTAAGACACAATGTAGATTTAAAAGCCAGATGTTTTTGATGGCTCTTTACTGTAAACTTATCAAAACTTATCACTTATCACTTAAAAAAATAATCAGACCGGACTTGCTCTTAATCAAATAGCAGACATCTCTCACATGTTTTCGATAGCGTGGCGCGATGCCACACATCGTTACAGAAGATGGAGCTTATATACCAGAATGCATAAATACATTTATACACAGAAGAGTTATGTCACCCCTTTAAACACTCTCAAGACAATAAATATCTGCGTTTTCTGAGTGATGGCAGAATAGATTGTGCTATTCCTATATAAGGCGGACTTGTTGTGTTATTTTTAGTGGTGTAACGGTGTATCAATTGTGTTGTCTATAATATTATATTCTGTTGCTGTAACATAGCCTATTCCAGTATCACTCAGAAAATATAATATTAGGCCAAATCAACAGATTGGCTTTTAGAGTGCATGGAAGATGTACTGTCACCCGTAATGAAAAAAGCGGTGTCACGCGTATATGAAAGGTGCGGTGTCACGCGTACAAGGAAGATACGGGGCCAGGTGTTCATGGAGGATGAAGTGTCGTGCATCGACTCCAAATAGTGCAGGAAATGATCGTGTGTGCCCTGGTAACTCCAAGTTTTTGTTGCGTGGGGAATGAGACAATTGTACTGAATTGTACCCTATGTTTGTTACACTTTCAAGTCACCCCGACGATGTCTGTGTCGTATTGAGAGAGAATCGTCTCTGCAGTCAATACCGACTCTGTAGCAGGCCTGTGCTAACACCCTCGAAGGAGACACAGAATAAATAGGGGACAGTGGGGAAGAGCTCCCGCTCAAAAACGTCCTCTCATCTTTTCATGTCAGTTGATTCAGTGTATGGGAACATCTCTACTCTCATTTCTTACTGCTCTGATCATTCACAGGTCTATTTACTGACTTGGTTTAATTGGTCAACAACGGCACACAGGAGCACGTGCCTAAACCGTGGTGTAGGTCAACACTTGCAACGTGACAAGCAGCTTGAAAGCGAACGTGGTAACGGCATCTCCGTGTAACATGTTCTACTACAAACGTTGACGGTCAAAAAATGTTTAATTTACACATCTGTGATTTCTATCCTGCTAATCGCCTGCTACAGATGTCTATAACACTTTCACATGCCGTCGCTTTACTTGAGAGAATAAATTGACTGATCTGGATATATAAGATCAGATTCAATTTGTCACACCAAGAAAAGGAAATAATATCAACACAGTACGCGACAAAAAAGTGATATGACCACTTTATCACGTCATCCTGACGATTGTTACCCGCTAATTGTATCGCCTTTTTGATTTCAGATGTTTCAATTCGAATACCATGAATCATGCAATAAAACATGAGGTTAACGACTATAATGCTGTATATGCATCACACGACTATTTTTTTATTAACATTAGAGGTAAGGTTGACTTACTATAACCACTGGGCAATAACAAATTCATCAATGTGTAATGATTGTATTTATGCAAATACCAATTATGCTTTAAACTATAAACTATAACAACATGGTCATTAGTACTGTGGTTGTGTATTCAAAACAAACAGGGAAAGCGGTACTTTTTTTTCTCGCCCTGACAACATTCCGTAGAATTTTTTCCTTGCTGTTTATTCAGTGATGAAAAGGAGATTGATATGTATAAGGCTATCAACTAAATTATCAACTAGGTGGGAGATTTCGCGCGGTCCCGGACTTGGTACACGGACAGAGCCATGGGCGTGGATGGAAGGGCAACCCCACAGTCAACAAACAATTAGTCTACCCATGAAGTTACGCCGCTGAATGGGTAAAGGTTCACGGTAAATTAAGTCGAACCAGTCATACATACCTGGACGCTGGTCATCGTTGGAGTGTTGGTTCTAGAAGCGGAACTTTGGTACAATCTCCCACTCCCCGTGTGGCAATCTTTTAATATGACGCTTTTTGAGAGAGTGGAACTCGAACTGCTGTCGGTCACGTGACACCTTTGTGAGGTCTCGTAATGGGAACAGAGGTTCATACGGACTGGACGGTTGGTGAGTACAGTATGCCAACAGTTCAGATCTGGTGATTACAGTATACCGCCGGTTCAGACAGATTGGCGAGCAGAGTATGCCAACCGTTCACACTGACTTGACGCTTGAGAACTCAGTATGTGAACAACTCAGACTGATTGAACAAATGGTGAACACAGTATACCAATGGTTTAGACTGAAGTGTTTGTGAACACAGTATGTCGTTGGAGAGCCGTTGGCAAGCACATGCTCACAGTATTGTCTTACTGTGTGATTTGAGACCACAGTACGCCAAAGATTTAGACTGAATTGAACGGTTGGTGAACGCAGTATGAATGAACAGGTTGTGAACACACTTGGTGAACGCAGTATGATTGAACAGGTTGTGAACGCACTTGGTGAGCTGTTCAGACTGGTAGCACTGTTGGTGAGCACAGTATGCCAACAGTTCAGACAGACTGGATAGTTGGTGAGCATGCAATGATAACAGTTTAGACTGACTGAACGGTTGTGGAGCACAGTATACTAGGTTCAGGCTGAAAGAGGTGAAAGAGGGGGTGTACAGTTGGTTCAGATGGATAGAATGTTTTGTGGGCAGAATAGGCCAATTGTTCACACTGGCTGAGCGGTTGGTGATTATAGTATACCAACGGTTGGTGAGCAAAGTATACCAACCTTTTAGACTGAATGTACGGTTGGTGAGCACAATTCGTCACCGGCTCAGACTGACATATAAGGTGGTTAGCGAAGTATGCCAACGGTCCAGACTGACATAACGGGTGACGAACACAGTGTGTCAAGTTCTTCAGATTGACGGAACGGTTGGTGAGCACAGTTGTCAACGGTATCAACGGTTCACAATGACGGGACGACTGTCAACGGTTCATGATATCTGGAGGCTTGATTACCACATTGTGCCAATTACTGTTCCAGACACTGCATTCTTAGGCGAATGGTTCCAACACACTTTTGCATGCACAAAAATAACACTTTACGAAACAAAACACTTGCATGAAGGAGCAATTATTAGTACGGTAAAGTCCAAGTAAAGTAGTATAAACACGTCGATGTCAACCTAAACTGTACGTTAAAAGCTTCTCACAAAGGGAAGTACTGTATTTGATCCAGGCTGGATTGATCTGAACAATTCGCTATGTCACATGAGATAGAATGCTTGTGTGTTCAGTAATATTTAACTGGTGTGAATAAACGAACCAGGAGATATGGATGGTTTCTGAATAGGTCTGCGTATATATAGAACATTTTAACCCAAGCAATTTATGTCTGCTGTGTGTCCTGATAAAGTAGAAACAAGCGTTCAACTTCTCCCTTATGACTGAAAGCGCTGAGAACAGGTGTCGTTGGAATTGGAAAGAGGCAGGTCAGATAAGTTCGCGCCCTTGAAAACCTCAATTTTAGACAACGCGTAAAGAAAATCAAACAAAGGACAACCAGTTTCCTTTACATCAAGTTAATCTGTACCAACATGGGAGTGGATGATACTGAGATTTAATTACACCCCTACTAATCCAAGTTACATCGGAAGGAACACGTAACGGATCTCTTCATATCCATGTTTATAATCTCTAAATAAACACTCAAGTCATCTGTACTGTTAATAAAGAAAAAGGCCAGTTTCGTCTGACTAGAAAGAATTAAAGCAGCCTTGGCAAACAATTTTTCATGAGGCTGTATTTTCCAGTCTTGAAATTCCATAAGAACTGGAACGTAATAGAACGGCTTTAATTATATCCTCGGTTTCGCCCCTCACATGCATGAACTATTGACCGTCGAGTGCGTAAATGAAGTATTTAAGCAATCATTAGATGACACCCAAGTCATGTCACTCGGTGAAAGGTATAAACTCTCAAACCTTATGGTTTCAGTAATTTCCTATTAAATATTTCAGCTACATTTTAGCAAATTTATTCAGTCTTAGAAATGGGCGTAGAAATGAGGAAAATAGTTCATGAAGCTGTTATTAGCAAAAATATGCGAAGATTACACCATCCAGTCCGTCCAGGCGTTTTTATCGTTTGTATTGGCTCCAGTGAAACATATGTACATATGAACGTTACATAAATTTAGGGGAAAAAAAACTGTGACACACACACGTGTAAATGTATCTCGTTCCTCTCTACAATTCACACACTGTAAACGAAACATATCTTTAAGTAATTAAAAGGATTATAGTTAACTTCATATGATGTATGGTTCATCACCACTAATAACACTCTCAGAGATATCATCTTGCTATATAGGTAACTTGACGTGTCGTCGTGTCCGGCTATTTTTTTTTTCTCTTTTTTTTTATGGGGATACATAAATGCTTCGTTGGTGAAGATGATGCACAACTGTTACATTACTGAATGTCATAACAACGCCATCAATCAAAAAGGACTGATGTTTCCTCACTATTCCAAAAGTTATTACACACCAGAGTGCCCAGTCCGAAGATTTAGCAGAAGAAAAAGTGACGAAACAATCTGTTCAATCACATCCTGACTTGTATGCAGCGATAACATACTATTTCAAGCCTTTCTCTTGAATTTGTTGATAATTATACTTGCGCGATTTTGTTTTTATCGCTACTCTTTTCATGTTAGCAGTCAATAGTATCTGAAATTTTATCTGGAAATTGCTGAAATGTTTTCTACAAGGGCTTAACAATCTGTTCCCGTCGAGTTTTCGCACTGCTTCTGTACGGCGCGGATTTCGCGTCGATCTAATCTGGCATGAAAGCATGCATGACAAATACAACACTAGTCATAGCTGTAAAGCCCTTGAAACAGAAGATTAGTATGCAGAAAGTTCCTATGCCATGAGATGGTGCGAATCTTTTCGCGTGCATTACAGACGAATTCGTCACAATTACTTTCTTCGTGTAGCTTGATGATCCATATCATAAGCCACAGCAGCTAGTTTTACCGCAAATATTCTTTCCTATTCTTTCAAGGTATGAAAGTGCTTTGATTCAAAAAGGATTTTATTATTTTGTATAGACCATTACATCAGAACATTTCATGCGATAATCTTCTAATTATATGTATTCTAGAATATATGACTCCTACATTTTTAGGTCTATTTACCGGCTCGGCGATACCGGTATATTTCACGCGTGTACTGCATAACTCCACTGCGTTTTGTGTTTAAATAATATATAAAAGACTAGAGCATAGCGAGTAAACGAAGGCAGCGACGAGAGTGTCATCCAGCTCCTTGTTACTTTACCTGGTATGGGTTTTATTCTGAATGTTTATGTGTGTTGAATAAGTAACAACATTGACACCCCCTGCACCAAACTTGGCATCAGGAGGTACAATATTGATGTTAATTACAGTTCTTGGACGTCACTGGTCTAGAATTACTCAAAATGTTGTGGTGCATGTCCGTCCATAAGAAATATAGCCTTGAAATTACGGTAATCAATCAAACAGCTTGACGGTAACTACGGTAACAAGCAGATTTAACAAAGTGCTCAGCATAGATATATAGAGACATAGATATACAGTCTACATATAAGTAGGCCTCCAGAATATATATATATATATATATATATATATATATATATATATATATATATATATATATATATATATATATATATGTCTCACTTGTCACACTTGGCACATTTCTTTCGAGGATAACTTAACTAAAGTCGAAATATGGAGATCATGAACATGAATTTATTCCGAGTTACTTTGCGCACTTGTTAATCGACCTTTTTGTTTTTCGGAAGAACAGTATTGAATTAACAACAGCCAAATATTACGGACCACTGCACATTTGGGATCCACGTCCAATGCTGGTTTTATTACTGGAAAAAGTCCGAGGGTGTTGAAAACAAAACTACGAAGGGCGAAATGACCTGCGCCAAAGCTGCGAGGATATAACGTGGTGACTGCTACAGTGTTGACCCCTGCCACACTGTCACACACTGTTGCACATACTTGTAACCATCACTGGTCTATTTTGTGTTGCGTTTTCTCAAGGTGTACTTCTCAGTTTGTGAACTTCTTTCGTGGTGGACAATCAGGTCATAATATAGTTGAGCTGAAAAGAAGAGAAAACAATATACATTCGTTGACAAAACTAACACACATGTTTTGGGAAAAACCAACTGAAATAACAAAACAAGATTTGTGGTCACTGTGGTGAGCATGACAACACTCATCCTTCTGATCACAATCTCGTGAAAAGTGGCAATATAGTGGATGTGTTAGGTATAGAAATCTAACAAAATGAAATTTTGAACCCGCAAGCCATCGTCAACGTGCGTTTCTCACAGTAACGCCTTTAGTCTTGAACTGTGTCTCATCGCCTGGGAGTTTGGCCAATCGAACCCGGCTTTTTCCACTAGGTCTGGTTTGTCGGGCCCCGTACTTGGCCATATAAGTCATATAAGTGAAAAATTCTTAAGCGCTGTCTCTAAGGCCGCAAGTCAAAAAGGGCATGAACACCATGTCTCGAGGGGAACAACAATATTCAATGTACATTGACCAATTAAGTCTGCTGATCTTCCCGATAGGTTTTGAAAGCCGTGCTCAAACTTACCACCCTGGGACCAATTTCACAAAACTTCTTAAATCAATTTTTGTAATGTTTTTCGTAAACCATGTCATGAAGTTATAACCCACACAAAGTCCTTCACGAAAACAAAATTCACAAGAAATTTCACACCACAATTTATGACCATATCCTGAAATGCATGACTCATTGCTGTTATTAGAAAGAACAAAATAAGCCCAATAAAGATGATTCCGGGTGAACATTTTTCACTTGTAGAACATAGGAGAGTGAGGGAAAGAAGAGAAAAGTCGGTCTTTAAGTTCCTTGCCACTGTCTTTGCACGAACCTAGCTTTGTTGCCAAAGTGGTCTTGCAATCTTTCTCAGCAACTTTGGTCAACATTTCATACAGGAATAAGCAATCAATAATATCAAATCAATGATGAAAAGACTTGTTCTCAAGTAAGTCTAAGAATTCGATATCTGACTGAGTAGTGAAAATTGAAATTATGAATAACCAGTTTTGGGTGAGTCGCAGATAGATCCACTATTGTCTAAAACAATGCTGGCCTATTTAGCAGTCATCTTTGTGCCTTCCAGCTTTGAAATTTGAAATTTGAAATTGAATAGTCAAAAGCATTCCACACACTGACAAGCTACACTTGTAACTTACCAAAAATATATACAGCAAGATTTCTCCATATATACACTAGAGGCAGTGGCACCCTCTCTGAACCAGAACACACGATGGCCAAACGATAATATTCTTTCTAAATGCGAGCTTTTATATTTTTACTAGAATGCCCAAAGAAAAAGAAATTGCAGACAGAAAACAGTGCAAATAAACAGTTGCATTGTCAGTCTCTGAAAATGCCAAAATGTCACTTTCTAGGTCAAATCAAAGTTGACTTTAGCCCAGAATTGGTGGTTTCTACACCATGTTTACCTAATGACTATATATGGGCCATAATTAAAGTTAATAACGACTTAGTGAATATTGCAAGGATATGACTTTTTTTTCCTCAATGCTATATAATTTTGCCCTTATATAAGGTGGAGGGGCGGGTCTTAGGGGAATGTAAGGACTGTGATTATGGACTCCGAGCTGTGACTAACACCAGCGGGGCTTGAGAAATATTGAGGGTAATTCTTTGACCCGAGGCAAACTACACAGCTCAAAACCTATATCTTATTTCAGACGATGGGAAAGGTACTAATCCGGCGATTTGGACCCTAAATAATCTCTCTTTTATTATATAAGAACACTAGCTCCAAATAAAAGTCCACAAAAAGAAGTCGGTTTTATTGACACTGGAACTAAACACACAGTAAAAGCAAACAGTGAAGACGTTTGCTCAATACTGTTTCACAGACACGGCACAGTCCCACTCAGTGGCCTAAGAAGTCAGGGCGTGTGAAAGACGATGTAGAAACAGGATGGGACAGAGATTAGAGTCAGGTCGGCCTACACACCCGGCCCAGACACCGATCCAGGCCGACTCCCGTCCTCGCAAAGACTGGCAACTATCATCTAAGTCCTTTTAAAAGCTACTCATACAAATTCCTATAGCAGATAGCAGTACAAAAAGTAGCGAATGTGAAACGGATGTAAAAACCCATAAGATTTGGACGGTTTGTACGAGGAGGGCATATACTTATAAATTCGGCCGTAAACTGTAAAAATGACTTTACAAAATCCTTTGTAAAAAATAATTACACCGCTCGCACAAAGGAACTTTTCTAAGCTACCTATTGCAATCGTGGGCCAAAGTTAGAGGGGTTGAATTTCGAATCTGAGAGCCCTACAATCAACTTATTCACATGCGACCCCTTTGTTTTTGCTTTTTTTTTAATTTTAATTTTCTTTAAAAGGTTGAAAGTTGCTGCTTATATGATACGAAGACATCAAGGATACTTACAGACGATCTGTTAACATTTATTTATTTATTTGATTGGTGTTTTATGCCGTACTCAAGAATATTTTACTTATACGACGGCGGCCAGCATTATGGTGGAAGGAAACTCACGGCCATCCGCAGGTTGCTGGCAGACCTTCCCACGTACGGCCGGAGAGGAAGCCAGCATGAGCTGTGCTTGAACTCACAGCGACCGCATTGGTGGGAGGCTTTCTGGGTCATTGCGCTGCGCTAGCAAGCTAACCGACTGAGCCTCGGACGCCTCTATCTGATAACAAGTTATCTTATAAATTTATTGCGTGAGACATCCCTTCTTGATGATCTCGGCTCATATATCATTTTCTTGCAGGGGACTGGGCAAAAGACACCGGGCGGTGCATCAGTCTTGGAGATATTTGAGCAAAGGACCCGGGATGGTGCATCCTCAGTCCGCCCTGGATGATCGCGGGATAAGGGACGGTGCATCCGCCAGTCACCTTGGAGATAGGTGAGCAAAGGATACCGAACGGTGAATACGGTTGAGCAGAGGACACGGGTCTATGTATCCACCAATCAACTTGGAGACGGGTGAACAAAGGACTCGAGATCGTGCTTCCACCAGTCCTCCTGGAGATGGATGAGCGAACGATACGGGACGGTGAATACGTCATCGGTCTTGGAGAGGGGTGAGCACAGAATACGGGATGGTGCATTCTCCAGTGACCTTCGAGATAGATGCGTGAAGGACATGGGACAGCGAATACGCCATCCGTTTTGGAGACACGGGATGGTGCATCGTCCATCCGCACTGAAAACGGATGAACACAGAATAGGGGACGGTGCATCCTGCAGTCACCTTAAAGGCGGATGAACGAACGACACGGAACGGTGAATACCTCATCCGCCTTGTATACGGATGAGCACAGGATACTGGAGGGTGCATCCGCCAGGAGCTACGCCATTGCACACTGATATTGCCATCGACGCGATACAAATTTAGTCATGATTTAGGTTTGAAAGGTTTCAATGTCTCAAATGTGATTGTGTACTTATGTTCAATGTGATGACAAAACAGGTTTTTGAGTAAATCTAGGCCAGTCACGTCTAGTACATTGCATTTGAATTCATTGCAGTTATTATACCTAATTCTGCTTGAACCATGGTCCTAGAGGGCGTGTACAAGTTGTCATTTACACGAACAATTAGAATAAAACACTAACTAAACAACAGGCTGTAAACTGACAACAGGCCGTATTTCACCGGTATCGTATGATCAGTGGACAACTATGACTGTCTATGCTGCAGTATTCCAACAATATTGCTACGGTATTAGTTCCATTTGTCTTAGGTTTCACAACTGTTTTTGGTTAAAAAAACTATTATTTAGCGACTATTTAGTTTGAGAAAGGTCGGGCAACCTTCCAGCTAGGGATCTCCGCTGGACAGATGGCTGTCTTTCCCTATCGTCGTTGTTTTTAGATATTTGGGGATATATATGTACATGCAGGGGCTTGCTTTCCCTGATCACATCAGGTCACTGAAGACCGCGCGAGTTAAAGAAAAACCCACTTTAAGATGAATAAAACTTAGCAAGCCTCGCACAGCCTCGATTTGGCAAATGAAAACTGGTACAGGTTGAGATCAAATACATATATGTTGAAACCTGTTCATACAAGGGAGATAATATTGGTTACAGGTTGGAATAGTTAAAAATTGTTCCCGAGTTATCTACTCTTCCATCACGAACGTCATGATCTTCTATAGGTATAAAAACACTAAAAAATTCCGTACTATTTATGTATTTGTCATAGCTTATCCCTGCAAGATTACCTGGCAGCACTTCAACACACTTCAGAGATACAGTCAATCCCTTCCCGTCCCCAACGTTTTCTGTGCTCCTCTTTTTATACCTATAAACATGTCTGTCCGATCTGATGTGAAGCTGTTTTCGTAACTCTGAAATAAACCACCAACTGTTCGCAATTCAGCTCAAATAATACTCTGTAAGAAGAACTCTGCTACGAAAAGGGTTTTATTTTATTAGTTTTTTTTAGTTCAATAAATGTTAAACAGGGATAAAAACTATCTCAAATAATACCATTTAAGAAGAACACTCTCGTGAAAAGGGTTTTATTTTATTATTGTATTTCTTAGTTCAATAAATGTTAAACAAGGTTAAAAACTATCGACGAGGCCGGCATCTATCTAGAAAGTCAAGAAATGAAACAGTTTCTGCGCTTAGGATATGCAGAAACGGTTGCCCTGATCAGACGTGCAAGCGTAAGAGGTAAAAGGTAAGTTTACAACTAAGTACATGAAACCACACTCGGGGTTAGCTGAAGTGGCTGGGGGAGAGTGGACAGAGGGGAGGGACTTGTGTCTTTAGTACACGTGGGACCATTTTACTACTTGGCACAGACACAACTTCAAACGACCAGCGAAAGACAGTTAACACATGTAGGTCTGTCTCTACCTCAACCCCAGACAAGCATCTGCCCCCATATATAATACAAGTTTTTATCATGTTATACATAATGACTGCGTATAATGTTTTATTTATCGTTTTTGTAATGTTTCTAAAAACTGATACCATTAACAAAGATGCACGTCGGATATGGTCCAATAATACCATAAAAATGGGAGGTGGGAGTGTGGTTGAAGAATAACAATAGCTATTCCAATGGAACCTAAAATGGGGAGCTCTGCGCGCGTAAATTGAGTCGTGCCCAGCAGTACTCTTTTGTTAAATATTCTGTAATATGTTTCAATTCAGTTGTGCTTATAAAGTAAAGAGATGTTTAACCAGTGCTTTAAGGTAACGCCAGAGGTGATGTGTTCTTAAACACTTGAAACCGATCTGTCCAGGCTGGCTTCCTCTCCAGCAACCTGCGGATGGCCGTGGGTTTTCTCGCCGTGGAGAAATATGAGTCCTGTAAGAGTGGGTAGGTCACTATAGGTGTCACTGCAAACAATTTCTTGGGTTTCAATCTGGCAAAGTTGGCTGTGATTCACCATGATCAAAACATCGCGAGGAATCGCAGACTTGGTATAGGTAGTCGTAGCTCTGGTGTGACTGGAACTGTATACGCCGATCCAGTTGTTTGTGAGTAGGCAAAGCCCGAAGTGTCTGGAGTAAATCACCGCGGCCTTCGCCATATACCAGTCAAAACCCCTGACTTAAAGTCTCATATATATTTAGCAGTTGCCAGTGTTCTCGTTTATCTTTTACTTTGTCTCTAATCTAAAGTTATTACACGTACTGAGTTTCCTGAAATAAATTTCCCCAAGATCCTAAAGGTTTGCTTACATACAATCTTCGGAAACTAACCATGTTGATTTTCTTAGAAGAATTTAACTACACATCAAAATTCTCCATTATCCACGACCAATTTTCTACTGTAAAAAGTTTCACACTATATCAATGCGCTGTTATATATTCCTGTACACAGTGAATTTCCCTTATATAAGATCATTTCCCGGTCTACTGTATATAAGGTCATTTCCCTACTATATACAGTAAATGTCGTTTCCCTAGTTTGTATAAGTTGCCATGTACAAGACATTTCCCTACTTTTAAGGTTTTCTAGTGTATTCCACTGTATGAGTACGTCTTGCCGTGCGAGTGCGTGACCTACGATCATTCACGGCTGGTGGTGCCACCATATCCGACTGGTCGTACCACCATAACTGACTGGTCGTACCACCATAACCGACTGGTGGTGCCACCATTACTGACTGGTCGTACCACCATAACCGAATGGTTGTAGCACCATAACCGTCTGGTCCTGCTACCATACCCGACTGGTGGCCTCACAATAACCGACTGGTTGTAATTTGCAAGATGCAAGTTTTGACCATGATCTTAATGTTTTCTGAGACTGATTTTGCAGTAGTGGTCACCTCAACAACCCCTGCTACCAGTCGCGCGTAGATATTAGGTAGACACGTAGCCATGGTACAAGTACAAGCCTGATCTGTTTACACCTTTAGTATACATGATAATAAGATTTTTCAGGCGTCTAAGAACAGCACCGATAACCAACTGCCATCAATATAAATACTGACAAAAACATTGATTTCAGTTTTTGAGGACAAATTAACAAATATACCTAATACATAAAACAGCACTCCTACAATTAAAAATTGCCAAAAACATGGGAATTATGGGACATATCCAGGTATCATTAAACATTAATACCATTTATGTTATTATATTGCTCCTGAATGTATCCATATTTCAAATATGAAATCGAGTTTTGATTTTAAGTATTAACAATCTATTCCTATGTTGTGTCCATTACTCGCTTTTTTTATCATCCTCATCTTTGGTTCTTTTTAAATGGAAATTCATTTGGAAAATCAGTGCGTATCATGAATCATCAGACAAGACCGTAAAATATCAGAATTTCAATTTAAGCTTGTCCTTGAATTTGATGATGGTCTTGAGACCAGGAGATCAGAAAAATGCAGATCGCCAGTGCTTTGAAACAACTGAGTTCTCTTCCCTGTTGTTTGAAAAGCAATTTGATGAAGATATATTATTCTTCCAGTATCATTCTTAAATTTGAAAATGTATGATTGTCTTTTCTTACTCTTAACATACTAGTGCTGTATGTGGACGTATTCGTAATACTGGAATGACGTTCAGGTGCCAGGTCTCATTCACACTTCTACAGAAAGGTGGTCAAGGTGATATGCTTAGTCATCTTTCATTAACGTAAGTCTGGTCCTCAAATGTCTTCTTAAAAATCTGATGTACAATAACAGCTGTGTATTACAGCCACACTGTTTAAAGACAAAGCCGAGTTTAGATGCTGCACGGCTATAAATCAAAATTCCACAGGCGTGAGATTGGTGATGCCTCTCTCTTCTTGTACTCCACATGACAGCCAGAAACAGGCCGCTCTATCGGCTTTAACAACCCATCATCTGTTAGCAAGGCAAGATGGTTGCTGACTAAGAGGGTATCAGAGTCGGAGTAAATTTAGAACTCAGACAGTATCAGCTCGCACGTCTCTCGCGTTTCGGACCGACCGCAAGTCGGGCGAGAAGAAATCAGACGAGAGATCGGATGTCGGGTGCCAAAATGAGTCAACCACGTGACTCTTGTTTTGTTTACACCTCGGCGCCTGGGTGCATGGTGAACACATATGACGTCTGATTACGGGCTGACGGGCGCATCTGAGACTAGTGTTGTAAAGAAACGCGGTACTGTGTGCAAAGGTATAAAAGAAAATTCCCAAAATGTCCATCTCATCAATTTGACTGAGAAATTCTAAAGTGCCGTGTGTAAAGTTGATGATCGATTGGACCATGGCTTCTCTAGAGTCGTGTGCAAAGGAGGTGTGTAGAGGCAGTGAGAGTTGTGGTTTGACTATACTTCAGGCTCGTGGACTGCGCAAGTATCCCCTACTCAAGGTAAGTCAAATTTCAATAAACCTAATAAATTCAAGAAATCATTACAAACGCTTTTTTAAGTTGATATCCTCGTAAAAAAATTACAGTGCTCGGAACCATAATTTCTTGTTTACGGTTTTGAAAATGTAGAACTAAATTTTGGTACGTTGTTAAAGTAAACAGGCGTGACGAGTTAACGTGATATTTTGGAGGACCCGTGCACCTTGCTCTCGACTTTAGTTTGAGATCAGTATAACTGAGGGTAGGGATCAAAGCTTTCCCAAAGCTTTCTACTGGGAAAGAAATTGTTTTCTTCACTCTCAGCCTGTTTATATATCTTTGATACAATTGTTACATTTCCAGTATTAGGGTTAGGTCTAACAAATACATATTTTATTACTCAAGAATTATGTGTCCTGTTGCACCATAGTGTTGGCAACAGAAGTTCCTAAAATCAACCAAAAGATGATCTAGAGTTACACTCGTAAAATTCTCTGTTTCGGTATGAAATCCCTTCAACGCTTGTCCCATAAAAGTTTCTTTTCCGTATAATATTCTTACAGGGATTTGGAAAACGGCTTTTGTGAACAGTAAAAAATCATTGGTTTATACCCCAAAGAGTGGATTCCATCTGTCACTGTAGACGGTAACTTTGCGTTTTCCCTTTGCACGGGGTGTTAAGTACTTATCTGGGTTTACAAGCATTACTGTTTTGGTATTTTGGTTACGTGTAGGGTATGTTTGTAAACATGCTGTAAAGACCAGCATGTGTATAACCTACTTACTGTGAGATGCTATATGTGCTCATCACCTTCGTCTTTAGGAAATGAAATTTTCGCTTTGTGTTCAAATACAAGACATTCTTTCCTAGCGCAACTTCAGTTCAAGGCATAGAGGCAGTGTAACGAATATCAATATATACTGATGGTTAAGACAAAAGTTTTTGAAACTCATCATTTATGTAGTATTTCTTTCACTATGGAATTGTAAATATAGTATTGTCGCGTGACTTGACTTACCGGTCAGCTTGAACCTTGTTGAGAATGACTTGCTATATTTATCCCAAGGTGGCTGGAATTGCTTATCAGCGATGAAGCGATGCTTAAAACCAGTCTCATTGTGAGTCTATACATCAACACGACCAGGAACGGTAGAGATGAACACATGCATGCTAAATATACCAGATAGTGACTCAGATAAATTCTTCTAGGACAGACAGAGCCGTGCTGTCATAATCCCCTCAGCTCCCAAGCTCTCAACGTGTGCGGTTAGACTCCCACACAGAACGACTGTACAAGTCTCTACAGCAAAAGCCCCACGTTCCTCGCCAGTCTTCACTCAGGTACAAGTGGCGCTGTAGTGAATCGGCGCTATCGTAGAATCCACAAACATCACTTTTCACATTAGAGTTTTGCACCAGCCCTTCTCTAGGGTATTACAGCATTGGTTTAGGAAATTCGTATCAACACAAAGATGAAGCAGAGTAGGCCTATGTGTACTTTCGTCTTGCACTTACATCGAAAACTGGAAACATTTGTGTCTGAAGTCATGTTCCCCGGTGATAATGTAAACGGATGAAGTCTTCACCAGCGTTTTGTCAACAAACTTGTAGAGCCTATTGTACGAAGCCATTTGTGGCCAAAACGTTAATATTCTTTAAGCAAATTATTGGTAGATGGATGTTCAAACTTGCCCGAAATTGTACTACCTACTCATCGGATTTATCGATTCCATGCATGTATTTGAGAGTTTAATCTGGAATACAAAAGCTTTGAAATGAAATGATGTGAAATTGCCTTGAAAAAAGCCAATATAGATACCGCATTGCAATTGATATTTCACCTAAAACTGTAACTTCCTTCTTACTTGCCCCAAAAGTAAATGCATCAGAGTGATATGCATTCATAAAGCTATATCTACGCCTGGAAGTTAAAATAGTTGCTACTGTCAGCAGAACACCATTTCACAGTAAGGTATTATGCGAAGTGTCCAAATCACAGCTCAGGCTGTCAACTAGTCAAGCGATACCCAAAGTCAAATTCACAAATTCCGGTTCCCACAGACCTACGCACGCTGCATGGACTCAGACGTACACAAATATGGCTGGTTCCGTTATATAGTTTGTATACATACGCTTACACACGTGAGGCGGATTCACACCTGCTTCACTAACGTCCATGTGTTTTTATTCCTTAATTTTATGGCCACCACTATAGGATATATTGGATTTATTTATTTCATTGGTGTTTTACACCGTACTCAAGAATATTTCACTGATACCAAGGCGGCCAGCATTATGGTTGAAGGAAACCGGGCAGAGCCCGGGTCAAACCCACCACCATCCGCAGGGTGCCGACAGACCTTCCCACGTACGGTTATAGGATATATGTTATGAGATAACTGGAACAGCCTTAGGTAAATGTTGAATGCACAAGTATTGCTGGAACTGCTCATTTGCGGAGTTCTAGTGATGGATGGTGAAATCAGAAGCACAAATTGAAAATCACGCTGTGCACAGCTTTCCTTTCTGATTATATCCTTGTTTTATGTTAAGGCAGGTGGCGCTGTCAATTAGTCTTGTCGGTAAATATGTTACATGTGTCAGAGGCGAGAGCTGCACGTACAGACAGGAGCATCTGTAATCGCTTCAACGTGTTCAATGTGCACACTTTACACTGAACACTACACACTTTATGCACACCGTGCTCACTTCACACTTTAGTGCTGTGTGGCACCAACACGGAATGGTTACCTGTGTTACATCACCGGCCCGTACTAGCACTCTGTTTATGATATAACAACTTTATATGAAATACTAATAAATTATACCAGCCAATATATGTTTTTGTGTATTAATCGTCCCAGGTATATACCTCTGCACAGACCCTCTCCCTTCCACACAGCACAGGCACACACGCATACTCAACACACACAGTTTCATGCGGGGCTCGCTGTCGTCCGTACATGTTATTTACTATCAATTCGGGTACATAGAAGATACATTCAGACAATGCTTGTTGATGGCACTTGTCTCACACATGCTTTTTGTAGCATTTATTTAAGGCCAACAATAAATCTTTCTGTTCTATTTTTCAACGATATATTGCCTCTGTGTTTGGAGGAGTGACGTACGAGCCGTGATTTCTAAATGATTTTTTGACGTCATTTCCAGTTTGATACTCTTACTGCACCCTTTAGACCAGGGATCGGGATTTGTATCCTATAACCTGAGGTACAGTTCATGGGCAAGTCTTATACTGGATTGTTTATTACGATACCATGGAAATTAATTAGATGTATGCACAATTTAAGTGCCTTGTAAAAGTTCTAGCCTATTAATTCAAACTGATGGCCCACAAACAAAACTCCTGCGCGTATCCGTTCCTCAAGGAGTGAGCGGGAGGGCGGTGTTTTTCCACCCTGTATCAATTATAACACCTCAAGACCTAGGTTATTATTATAGTGTATACTGTTTTGGCTGCGGTTTATTCAGCAAATCTCCGCGGCCATCCAAAAGGTTTGTCTCCACAGTCTACCGGATCCTGAACTCGTTCTTGCTGATCCACACATGTGTTATCAGTATTCGCAAGCTATTCCCGTCTGTTTACTTACAACGTCTGCCTATTTTCACCCTGAGGGAAACAGAGTTATGTGCTTGAACAGATTTCTGTGGATGTCAGATATTTACAGATACAGTTAACAAAACAACAGGCACACTCGAAACAGCAGAACCTAAGAGTAAAGCTAAGACAGAGATTAGAAGTGTTATCTTAATCAGTGATGAGTCCTTACTGTATTTTAGTTGAGGACTGTTTCTTGGCTCTGATACACTTTCGAAGCAGTATGGCTGAAATACGGCCCGTGTTGCGTTAGACTTCAATACTTCATTCATTCTTCAATATAATGCTTATATATAGTTCCCTGTTTTGGAGTGCCTTAACTAAGATGGTATTTTTTGAGCTTTTAACCATTATTTACATAGAATTATCTTCCGCCTCATGTTTAGTAGCTTAAACACTCAATGTCCATATCGTAAAGTTAATTATGTGGAACCTTTGTCAGTTCACCATCCATTTAAGCAGTTCTCAGATATCAAAACGAATTACGTCGATTCATCTAAATGTGGAATATGTGTTATTTGTTTATATATAGCAGAGGTGCAATACGTTTTATGTGTTTCTATATAGCAGATGTGTAATAATGTTATTTGTTTCTGTAAAGCAGGGGTGTAATACGTTTTTTTATATACATTTCAAAGGGGTAATACGTTTTATATGTTTTCAGACAACCAGAGGTCGTACTCCCTGACTGAAGATGCCGTTCAAACCTCAGGAGATTCCTAGGTGTCCGAAATGCGGCAAATCCGTGTATGCCGCCGAGGAGAGACTGGCAGGTGGCTTCAAGTGGCACAAGTTCTGCTTCAAGTGCGGTGAGTCTTCAGGCGACAGCCACTTGTATGCCAGGGGCCAGTTTCATAAAGCATACTCAGTACTAAGTAGCACTTAGCTAAGTGAACTTCATATCTGTATAAGATACGGTGCCTTGGTAGTTATGGCTCACTTTGACAGAGCCAACAGCGAGTTTTAAGTTCTTTAACATGGTGTCCAGGGGTGTAACAAATGGTATATACCCGGTAAACTGTATTAATATAATCGAGCATTTTTGAGACAACTTTTCGGAGAAGATATCCTTATGATTCCATTGTTTAATTGACCACCGGCCAAACTTTCTATCCACCCACCAGCAAATACATGTAATAACACGGTCAAGCGTACAAAACTGGGCTTTAAAGGAAAAGAAAACAACTATATGTTTAGGTCTATATGGTGTTTTCTTTTCACGGAAGATGTTCGCATGTAGGGGGTCTACCACTGATTATTCTATCAAACATGCATCACTACTTTCTTATCAGAAATGTGCAACAAGATGCTTGACAGTACAAACAGCTCCACTCACGAGGACAAGCTCTACTGTAAAGGTTGCCATGGCCGGCTGTTTGGACCAAAGGGCTACGGCTTCGGAGGCGGCGCAGGCGCTCTCAGCATGGACACCGGCAGTCAGTTTGGCAACATGGAGTGCCAGATGAGGTAAGCTGACAGGTTTAAACTTCAGTTAAAATGTTCTATTGTTTGAAATATATACACAGTAATGAGTATACTTAAGTTGGTAAAGCTGGGAAAAGTAAATCACTACAAATGGTTCCACTGATAATTTGCATGAACAAAAGTAACAACAAATAATGCGATTTCGAAAAATAAAACCATTTTTGATTTTCTATAAGGCTGTAAGAGCAATACTTCCAATGTAGGTATTGTAAAATGCTCACTTCAAACACTTATTGCAAAATGGTTTCATTTTTGTGAAAAAAAGAACGTTATACCTGTGATTAACGGTAATGCTTGTTAGTTTTATGTACATGAACCGTAGCATAGGGTAGCCAGAAAGTTAAGTTTGTTGGTTCCTGAATCCACCTAAAGTACAAACTAACGCTTTCCTGATACGCCCTTATCACAGCGTTTCATCTTTCATGACTGAAATATCATACATAGCGACAACTTCTTCAACACTCTGATTGGGCCTCTTCCGACACATGGAAAACACTTACACCAGTTTTTACTTGTATACTCTTTACTTCAGCAACCGTCCCACCGAGGTCCATATTGGCCCCTCGATGGCTGGCCCCGTAGAGGGAGGTTGTCCACGCTGCGCCAAGAGAGTCTATGACGCCGAAAGGGCCATTGGGTCCACCGTGGTAAGTCTCGATCTATCCTAGCTAATACCAGTCATATCAGTATTTGCAACGTGGACACCGGCCATGTGCCAAAAAGGACAACGGGTTGATGACGGATTCGTGTCGACAAAGGTAAAGTATTGACACCGGCAATGTGCCAGTAAGAGCAATGTCGTTGATGTCTTATATGCGTTAACGC
Organism: Acanthopleura granulata; assembly: GCA_016165875.1. NCBI lineage: Eukaryota > Metazoa > Mollusca > Polyplacophora > Chitonida > Chitonidae > Acanthopleura > Acanthopleura granulata. Next base: position 47,444,022 of record JABBOT010000001.1, on the reverse strand, counting down.
AGGCAAAATGTGGCGACACCGGCAAAGTGTAGTCAGGACAATGGATTGATGACGCATGTGTCGACACCGGCATTATATTTACCGACAACACCGGCAGATTGTGCGCCCTGCAGGCAAAATGACAGGAGTTCAGTGCTGCACCTAAAGCTGACAGTATGTTAGTGTTGTGAGCACTAAATCGGCAATCTGGTTGTCTTTACTATCTCTTTTTGCCTGACACTTGCCCCCGCTCACTCAATGAAAAAAAAAAACAACAAAAAAAAACAACAATAAACATAATAACTCTCAATAAATGTATTAGAGATCATGGACATCCGGGCATTTGCGCTGTTCCTCCCGCAATCATGGAAGTGACAGAAGGCGAATATTCTTCCTCCTAGCCAGCATGGACAATAACTAAGGATTTCAGGCTAGCTTTCAAAATGTAAGACAAAAGCTTTAGTGGATAGCCAAATATTTTCTTTGTGAAACGGGTTACACAGAATTGTTAGCGGGCTAAATGAGTTAGCCGTCTAAGTTTAGCCTTCAGACTTTTTGTGTTCTACACAGGTCTGCAGATTGCTATGTTCTTCTGACATACATTTATTTCTGGTCATTCTGAGGCATTGCTCTCAGAATGTAGCCCACTGTTGTTCATTTCCATACAGGCCTCCCTTCTGGTGATATTTATTTCATCGCTGGGTTGCTTTCCTCCTCCTCATGTAGGGGAAGCGCCCGGATGTGCATAGACGGACTGGCGAATTGCATTACAAACAGTGTAATCAGCTGAGGTCCAAACGGACAGTACAAGTGATTGGCCTATGCTCCTGCTATCAGTGCAAGAATCAAAGGTATTAATCTGTATCAACCAGTCAATAGGTGTAACTAGCGTCTCATTATTTCTTATATGATGTTATTTAATATTCCAGATGTAGGACGACTCCACAGTAAAATCAGCCGATAATTTGACATATGAGTTAATCTTTACTGACGACTGACGTTTCTGATGACTATGATTTTTGGTTTCAGCCATGGCACAAGACGTGCTTTAACTGCGCAACCTGCCACAAGTCTCTCGACTCTACCAATACCAACAAGCACGAAACCGAGATCTACTGCAAAAGTAAGTTCAACTGTCTCTGATCGGCGTAATGAGTTGTGTCTGTTATTGAGATGAGCATGGCCAACACCAAACGAAAACGAAACGAGTGGAGTTGCAGCCAGTAAAGACAAAACATGTATGGTCATTGCAGAATAACACGCCCAATACTGTCATTTCGAGAACAATAGACCGCCTCGTTATCCAGTGGTAAGAGCGTCCGCCTCGAGGTCGGGAGACCCAGGTTCAAGTTCTTGTCGGGTCATACCAAACTCTTTGTCTTCGGTATCTTTGGATCTTAGCAGAGATTTTCGGCATAATATTCCAGTGGCGGCAGCACTTTAAGCAAGAAGACACACTATAAGCACACCCAGGAGGACTCCTCCTCGTCATGTGACAGAAACATTGTTAAGTACGACGTTAATCCCCAAGCATTCACTCACTCATTCGAGAACAATATTGTTGAGCTTAGCGACTTCGAGAAAACATGTTTCGTCTCAAAGGGACAACGCGTGAATGGCGTAAATGAAACTATGACGTCATTAATCATCGCAATTTTATCTTATTTGGGTTCAGCTAGTAAGTCACTCTCCTGGATATACAACACGCAAGGAATTCACTTTCCCTTTCAGTTCTGTACATACACATGCAGGTAACATGACCCTGTATAGCAACCTGTGGATTGTCGTGGGTTTCCCGCGGGCTCTGCCCGGTTTCCTCCCACCGCCGTCGTATAAGTGCAATGTTCTTGAGTACGGCGTAACAAAACAGCAATCAAATAAATATAAAAAAAAAGAAAATAAATAAATAAATGACACTGTATAACTTCTCGGAGATGAAGATTTGATGAGAAACATTCAGGAACACTGAACAAGTACTGAGTGGTGTACTTCAGATCTGGGACTCACTTCTCATAGTGATTTCGTGCTTAAACCTAAAAGTGCAATCCAAATTAAAAGTCGTTAAATATGTTTATATTAAATCGATACAACTCTGACCGCTGATTCTGTGCTGTTGCAATACAAGCTGAGCCAAGTTTGAGCATTCAGTTACTAATATTTGGACTGTCGGTTTGCGAGCCCCCCAAAATTTTTAAATTTGGCCATCGCTTTGTTATTCTCAAATATGAAAATCAACGAGGAATTTGCTGGCTTTGTCATTCACAAAGCTGTTGACCATTGGAAATGAAAATTTACAGAGTACCCTAACCTTATATTGAGCAACTGATGTTTCAGTGTTCTTATCTTGTGCATTTTGGTGTGTATACGTGTGTTTTTTGTTTCCTTTTTGTTTTTTTTGGTTTTGTGTTTCAGACTGCTATGGTAAGCAGTTCGGCCCCAGTGGTTATGGCTTCGGACAGGGCGCCGGAACTTTGTCCATGGCTTAAGCTGCTCTGTGACCACAGGAGAAGCCCATATTGAGGGATACCAATTTTATACGACTGTTTCAAAACGAAGATGACGGAAACTTAGGGCAACCGTCATCAACAGATTTTGTGACTTTTATAACACATATAATGATTGGAAATGAAGAAAAATTTGGAACAAAAAATTCGATTTCGTATAGTGTAATAGTACATATATGTATACATATATACATGAGTGTGTTATTGTTTGCCCAACACCCCCGACGCACTTGGAATATGTGGTACAAACTGCAACGACAGCACACCCGGATTTTCCTCCTGTCACGCGCTGATTAAATTTTTTAATCGACAAATGCCTGTAAGATCAGCACCGAACACTTTCACTCTAATTAAAAATCCACCGCTTACTTTTCTCGTGGTTGATGACAGCGCTTATTTGACGTCAGACATACAAGTTGTAGTTTTTCCATGTCACCTTTTTATTTCATTCAGCAGTTGTATATTTTTGTTATTACTCTGAATGCAACTTAGAATAAATACCAGAGAAAATGACATTAAAACCTTCCAGTACTTCTTATTAGTCATGCATGGAGAAAGTATGTCTGTAGTTGTTTGACATTTGATTTATTAGCACCTTGAAGACGTAATATTCAGTGATACAACAAGTGACTAACGGTGGGAAGTGTCAAGTGTAGGTATACTATTGGCACATGGTGTCTGGTATCTTTCGAACGGTGTCTCAAGGAAATAAACTTAACCAGTTTTACCTTAGAGACATAAAATGAAGCTGGTGTTTCAAATGGCAATTTGGATTTGGAAGACTTGCGCAAGTGTGTAGTTGGTCTGCCAGCAACCTGCGGATGGTCGTAGGTTTCCCTGGGTTTTGCCCGGTTTCTTCCCACCGTAGTGCTGGACGTCGTCGTATAGGTGAAATATTCTAGACTACGGCGTGAAAACATCAATGAAAACTAATTAATAAAAAAATAAATTGTATAAAATTGTAAATTGTTAGAGGGGTAAATAAACCCAGTAAGTAGGCTCTGGTGTATCATACGGTACAATAACTACAACGTGAGCAGATAATTATGGAATTGACTGGATGGTCGAAGGATGTAGCAATGAGTGACATTTGGCTGTGCGCGTGGCAAGCAAACAGGACTACCTAATCCTCACACATGCCCCAGGTGGCATGTCTCAAGCATGTTAGGATTAACGTCATCTGTTTAAGGTGTTCGTAAAAAAACTCTTCTTGTCTGCGTCGGTCTTCGTCATTACACTTTGTTGGAGGCGTAATCAGGCTTAACCGATTATGTCTGTACCGTTGTGTATTGCATCTTCTATACAGTAAAGTAGGATAAACGCACATTGAAGGATTCCTCTAAAACTTCCTGAAAGGTTAACTGTCCCAACTGTTCAAGTTTACGTAAGCGTATATACTGGGGCCATCTGAGACAAAGAGCCGAACTGATTTAAAGAATAAAAATCGTTACATTTTTAAAAGTTATTTTTTTCAAGACCAATAGGCTTAGTTTCATGAAGCGGGGTATTCACTACAGGCTTATCTCCCCTTGATGTCCCCTTATGTATGACATCACCCTGACGGTGTGCCGTTTTGTGCAACAATCAACTGTGTTAATCACACATCGAATTATGATGGCATTAGTTTTCATCGGACCCCTCCAAGCGAAGGAAATGGATAGTTGCCACGCGACGTGACCATTTCGAACTGATTAAGCACTCGATATAATGTTCTTGTCATTTTCAGGAGACGTGCTGCGATCCGACTAAAAACAATGAGCCTCAAAACCGAAAGATGTCACGCATATTTGCTATACTAAAGCCAATCAAGGGCAGACAAGCGATGTGCAATTTTGTTTTAGGAATTTTTAGTGTTAAATATATTTTTATTTTCTACGAGCGAAAAAACTTAGCAGATGCATTTTTCTGTTTGCATCATATTTTCTATATCACTGGTATATTATTCAGATAAATAAAGTGAAATGTATACCTAGGACAGTTCACCTCTAAACTTTCCGCTTAATTATAGAAAATATCGGCTTTGTTACAGCCTGTTATGTAATAATATACGAGTAACGTCACATTCACCATGTAATGTAATAAACATTTCAGTGTTATGTAATATCACCGAGTACTGTAATGAATTTCCCCGTGTAATGTAGTAAAACCAGTCCCTGGGTACTGTTATAAAAATGAAAATGAGTAAAACATGTTTTAAAACACCAGTAAAATAAATAAATAAATAAAAGCCGTCGTTTTGAATATTTCTTTAGTCATATCCCCAACAGTCTGTTGGTTACAATTACCTTCGCCGTTTATTTGTCCGCCTGACTGTACTTTACGTGGCGATATTACATAACACGGAAATTATCATTACATTATACGGTGGGTATTACATTATTCGCGCATTATTACTTAACACGGTGTAAGAGGCAGGTAAGAGGCATCGACAGGTCAGAACTTTTCGTGTTTCATAAGCTGAAAATCCCGGTTAAGATCACCTCTATGAGACTAAAGCCGACAATCTTGGTACTTCTCCGGTTTTCACACATTATAAGAAAGAAAGGGCGGGTGTCTAGGGTGGACTGTAGAGAATATTCCACAGAATGACTGCGGTTAGCTGAATTGTAGAAAGCAACCACCACACTTCGATTGACCCTGCTGACATATAGAGACAGCCGAACAGGAGAGAGCTAGATTCGAACACGGTACCTCAATGGCCTGAATGGCGGAGGTTTAACAACATTCCGTCAGGGACGACTGTCAGCAAATGGTGTTCCAGTGAGGCAGCGCTACAGATATTAGAACATTAGAACCATGTGGACAACGGTGCTAATCTACTAAGAAAGGAACTAACAAGCAAACGAACAGATTCGCTTATGACCCTATTCGAACAACTGCCTTCATTCGATTTACATCAAAGGTAATATTAACGGGTCAACAAATTCAAAGCCAAACTGTGCCATTAATATTAAATTATGGATAAGATTTCCCTCCTTCAGATGACCTCATCAAGGTCATTCAAACACTGTTCTTGAGTGAGAGCATTCAAAAATCACAAGATACATACACGAGAATAAATACAGCAGTTTTATTACCATCCATTATATACATAGCCACTTTATGTTTCAACACACGGTTATTACTTTTCAGACATGATCATTATTACAATGAATGATTACGGCTTAACGCCACGTCAGCAACATTTCAGCCATGAAACAATCGTGGTGGATTATTATTACAAGAATAGCCACCAAACGAAAGCTGCTGGTCAGAAAAGCCTCGGATTTATAAGTTTAAATATGTAACCTTTATAAAAAAAATTCATTGCATCTCTTTTAGCTTGCATTTTGCGGAGCGATGTCTAAAATACGACACGGGAAAAGGCGTACATTTATTGTGACATTTTGCACTTATACGTGTGTACGTATATATGACAACCATTAATCAATTCATATTACACGCGGCCAGGCTGTCATTTATAACATCTACATTTTATGGACTAAATATTCACTTACATAAGTGAAAATAGCGCACTGCTGTCAGCTTTATCAGTAAAAACTTTGTGGAACGGTTTCACGTTTTCCACTTTGGAACACGCAACATGCAGTTCACACATAAAAAAACGCTACAGTGTCCTCCAAACTTCATTGTTTGACCTGTCGCATTTTGCATAGTTCGGCCAGAATGTACATAAAGGCGAGAACTGCCCAGTACACCGCCCAGGCAATCCAGATAGGCCGAGCGACCACCGCCAAAAACAGCCCAAGAGTGATGTTCACCGTGGCCAAAATCAGAGCAATTCGGCCAAGATTCTTGTGAAAGAACTCCCATACCCTCCGCCTTGTTGTCTTCACCCCATCGACGTGAGGACGGCTGTAATGATGGAAAGTAGCATAGTGGACTCTTTGCAACTGCAAGTCTTCCAGCATATTTGTAGAAGTGTATATCGTAAAATCTATAAAAACAAGCAATTATTCCCCTCTGTCATTGTTCTAAGTTACTGATGAATTAACTTACAAACCTCTGAGCTGCAAATTTGCACACCACATTGGTGAAGGACAATTGGTATTGTGGGCATGTATGTAGCTACACAGTTAGCATCGTCCATAAGTTATGGTCATCATGGCCCCATTGAAAAGTGAAAGCACATACATCCACCAGTTCGCCATCCAAGGGCCAGTTTGAACACGCGCCTTGCTGTGTCTTTGTGAATGAAGGAAACCAGACTTTCTTCACACGGAGGTTTTTCTGTTCAAGTCGAAGGCTATATTGATTTTTCAACTGTATGCTCTTCGGAGTGCGGCAAACTCCTCTAATAAGCTGGATCCTGGTATATACATTCTGAATATTGGCATATGGATTTCATATTCTGAATACTGACATGTGCAAGATACATTCTGAATACTGACATGTGGAATACAATGTGGAAATTGTCGATTTGAAAACCTTTCGAAATAATACAGATGCAGCATGCGAGTAAGAAATGAGTGTACTACTTACATAACCGCGTTGAGAGGCTGTAGACAACCAACTATCATCACGATCAGGCCGATGATGCTGTGAGCCATGCTGAAATGAGTTTTGAAGCTATCGACGGATAATATAGCAAACACAAAGCCGGCTAAGCTGACGAGTAGGCCAAATATCTGGGGAAAAGAAAACAAGAACACATTATTAAACACTATGCACACTAAAAACAGATGTTTTGATATTGCACACCATGAAAACACCATTTCTGTTACAGTTTGGAAACATGTTCGTACGTTTACCATATTTCATATTACACGCACCTTGTCTTCAAAAGGTCATGGATTAATATTTCTCATACTGCCTTTTGCACCATGAAGAAATGTAGTTCAATTTAACATTAAAATGAAAAACTATCATGATAACTAGAAAACAAGCACATAATCTTTAAGCGTTCTGGTAAGTCTAGGCTACGTATCAGATTTACAGTATTGTTTAAATCACCATTTCTGTGCGTTCTTACTGTTTTTATTTACGATTGTGGAAACAAACGAGTGTACATAATGCACACGTGACTTTCTCTCGTACCAATTTCTAAAAAAGGAAAATGACTTTATCTCTGCAAAACACCACACGATTTGTCACCGCGCGAGACATCTTCAAAACACCTCCATGTAAAAACAAAGCGGGGGTACTTGAATAGGAGTTTTTTTACAGAGTAAAGATATACTGTGTGACTCTTTGTATTGAACAGAAACACAGTCACTGTTGTTGTTGTGATTTCTCCTGAATTAATGAATGTGGCATATGGCATCATTTGTACAGTGATAAATCTGCACAATGCAATGAACCGGTTGTAGTTTGGACTCGGTGGAGACTTCTGCACTTCCGAAGTATCTGCTAATGTAATCAAAGACAAATATTGAAGCGCCATCTTGGGGTAGCCTGTTGTTTATCTTTGTGATTACTTTTGGAAACGATTAATACAAATGCTGTATAGTACGTATGTGGGAAGGTCTGTCAGCATCCTGCAGATGGCAGTGGGTTTTCTCCCACTGTAATGCGGGCCGCCGTCGCATAAGTGTATGAAATATTCTTCAATACGGCGTAAGGCACCAATCAAATAAATAAACAAATGCTATATAGCGTACGATGTTTTCGTGATGCGATTGGGCCATCTAGATGTGCGCACATCTACGTCAATATTGACTGTCTGTAGTGTTACCTGCAGTCCAAAGTGAAATAGGAACCACATAGAACTGGTGCCTTTGCAGTATCTGGCAATGAAGGCACCCGCCTGGAGAAACACACCCCAACCCAGGAACATCAGTATTCCATGTACCATAATGTGATTGAAAAACAGTCGGTTACAGGAGTCAATTATAGGAGTTTGGTCCACATCGCCTTCAAGCAGCCACAGGTCATTCAAGGGACGGCCACTAGAATCAAAGGACACATACATTTCAAATAGTTTTTTTACCCCCATCAGAGCTTCTGTGTAATATTAGTTTAACAATACTATCTCTCGGGGCCTCCGTTGCTAAGGGGACAACGCGTTAGTGCATTAAAATGACCCAGGTAGCTCTCATCAATGTGATCGCTGTGCTCTCAAGCCCAGCTTAGGCTGGCTTCCTCTCATATTGTACGTGGGAAGGCCCACCAGCAGCCTGCGGATGGTCCTGGGTTTCCCCTGGGTCTTGCCCGGTTTCCTCCCAGCATAATGCTCCCACCATGTCGTATAAGTGAAATAAAAAAATAAATAAAGTCATAGCTGAACCAACACGAAATTACTTCGAGCACGCGACTGAAAACGTCAAGAGCTGATCAGTTGCATGGATATCGGTTTGGGGATGAATCTGCGCTGACTCCCACACAAGTAACAAATTAATAGTCTCTGCCATTAAGCATCATGACCATATACTTTTGTTTCTAAAACTGAACCATTTACACATGAACACATCACCATGTCAAGCTGATGAATAGTGACATTCCTGTCATAATGATTCCTTCGCAGATATATTTTGCCCATTATTCTTCAGATTAAACAGACATAACTGCTGGGTAAAATGGAGTTGTGCCTACCTCTTCCTGGAAACTCCCCCAAACATATAAATACCTTCCTTCACTGTCACCATGGCAGCAGAAGCTCGTCTGTCCGGAGAATCATTTTCCTAAAAGCAAACCAGATAACATGCAGTCATTTCACTTTACGCATTGGATTAAAAATCTGTTCTATGTACTTACTTTGTAAGAAAGCCGTCGTATCAACCCCAAGTAAACTGTAAGGACACAAACTGCGACGTCAAATATTTAAGTCCAGGGGCGTGTTTCGCAAAATGATTTTGGCCCAAAAGCCCAAAACTTTTCTGAAAAATAAAATAATCGATGCTAGATGCTCAAACTTCGGTGAAATCGCATTATAACAGCATAGAATCAGTATGCATCACCGATGTGATGTATGTATTTCACAGTTTAATTTGGATAACAATTTTGGGATAAAGTCCAAAATCGTTTTGTGAAGCCGACCCCCAGGCATCCAGATGTTAGAGGCAAACCTGTAATATAACTTGAACATGCACAATGCGAGAGGCGAAAACTTCGTGTAGGCCTATTTGGTGTTTCGATTGCGTCGTGTTTATTTCACAAACTGAAATAGAGCACCATATCGCATGGATACCAGCAGGTACGTGTATATATGCATGTCTTTACAGTTTTACAACAGAGAATATCTGTTTATAACCTATGCCTTCAGAGAAGACCCTTACTAATGAGAAAGGAGGTTCCACACTAATCACTCGAGGTACTGGGCTCTGTCGAACATCCACGAAAGCTTGATTACTCAGTTAATGGCCACGGCTCTGTATTTAGGTGTTTGATTCTTATCGGATGCCTTCAAATCAAGATTCCCCCCTTACGGGGAGATCAGTCTTTTGGGTGGAGGAAAGGGGTGAGGGGGTGTAAAGCGGAGCTCTCAACCGGTATAAACCGTTGTAATTACTTAAAGCCCAAGGTAAGTCACCAGGTGACCATTTTGTTTTCGCTTCAACTTCAAGATTTAAGTCTTATCAGGAGTCTGGTGAAGGGAACGGCTTTACTCCGGGCTCTTCTTCTTTTATGCAAAGACGCCTGGAGAGAAACTGCCAGCTGTTTTCATTGTAAAATAACATAATGGTCGTAATGTCATTGTGTGAAATAATATGTGAACCTCATACAGATCACGCGTTTCTCCTATTACGGATGTTTTACCACTAAAACGACTGTACAGTGGTAAAGTCCTCGTAGTAAAAACACGGACATTTCAAACAGTGTGGGGTCATACAAATGACATACCCCGCAGAGCTACCTAAAACTCCGCCAATCAGCTCAACAGATGAATTTAACAAAAATTTGTTTCATACCTCTGACAACCTTAGTGACAATTTAGTCAAGTGGAACCAAACAAAAAACAATGATCACGAATTTGGGGATGTACAAGAAGATTAAGTGTCATTCAATGAGTAACTCGTCTTGTGGGGTGCGGATACCTGATCCAAGGTAATGTGTTCGTGTGTGCATAACTGTTCTTGTGGGGCGCGGATACCTGATCCAGGGTAATGTATCAGTGCGTGAGTAACTGGACATACCTGGGTCCGTATTAAAGTCCATTTTTTACTGACAGAGTCAAATATGGCGATCTCATCAGCGGGAATATCACTTGTCTGAGAGGAAAATATAAAAAAAAACAGTACTGTTAAAAGACAAGAACTGAAGACAAATAAATTTCATTTACATTTGATGGACACAATAACATATAGGAAAACAACATTCAACACGTCCGTTATATCTCACCTAACTAAATATTTTATGCGAGTTTTTACAAATAGTTATTGTCATATCGTCGATCACAAAATCAGTATGACATAGTAGACTTTTTTTCACATTTGTTGTACAAACTATCTATAACACTTCAGCTATAAAGTGTGCGTTGGCTTACTCTTAAAACCTGTTTACTTTTCTCTATTCCTCCGTATAACACTGCCTTGTGGTTGGGGGGTGGTAGCTTCGCCATTGTAGGATAGATCCTGGAAATATAAATACATTCTACTTCACAACAGTATAATGAGAGCCTAGGGACATTGTAAAAATATCACACATCTTACAATTTGGTTTCTTGAGGGTACACACAGACAGAAAGACAGACACGGTTGGATTCACCAATAGCGCACACTTCCAGTAGAAGAGTTTCGAGATCGAGTTCTTTTATCGTTAAAGGTAAGAAAATCACTACCGTACCATGTAGCCTGTCAGAAATGTTGGGTAACTGTTTCTGATTACGTTTACTACAACAAGGACGTCTAAGAAAATGTCAGGAAAAGTTATTTAGACTAGACGAACGATAATGAAAAATGGGGAGCTGAAAGTTCTTTTAATTTAAGAAGCTGCTGATTGAAGGAGAGATCGTTTGTAAATCCGTAAACGGCGAGACAGGTGATCGATAAATTAAAATGAACAAAACTGCCTGACATTTTCGACAAATTACATTACACCGTGGGACTCTATTTACCTTTTACGACAAAAGAGTTCGAACTCGAAACTTCCGTATTCTCTCGACGTCCTTGCCTAATGGGAAAAGATGGGCAACGTTGTGCGCCTAAAATAAATTGGTTCACGCTCGCCTCATGCCTCTTGTTGAAAAGCCAGGATGGCCCATAGATCGCCGATGTATTCTGACATATGAGGTATTTAGAATAAATACGATTACAATATAAAAGACTACAGAACAGAGGGTATACCCAGAGCATCGGCGACAATGTGACAGTTGGCAAATGGTCACACGTTACCCATGAAATCCGGCCTCTTGTCAGTTTACCCCAGTTAGGGTTTTATGTTCATGTAAGTGTTCAAGAAGGCCCTTACCTGGGCAGTGGGCAATACTCCATTTCAGTCCACTTCATCTCACCGCCAGACTGCTTACTCAGCATCCACGTGTCTCCGATGGGACAGGGTCCGGCCACGCTCCCTCCTCTGTCATAAACATGAGCCTATAAATTTCAAGATTACTTCAGCATCCTACATACTACATTACACAAAAGACTTTTTCTTGGCTAACACAAGATTTAGCTTCTGGGTGCTACAAGTGCTCTATTTTTGGTGTCGTGTTATTGCTTTCCATATAAATCCAATTTATTTATGAATCAGAACATAATTTCCCAATTAATTGAAAGTCCCGTAACAGGCGTTATTTTATCCCAGTTTGTCCTCACGTGCGAATGCACAAGATCGAGTATATTTGATGCTGCAGTGGAGTCAGAGACTTGGTATCGTTAGTCATCACATATACGACAAATAAAAACAATTTCCTATTCACTGGCTCGCAAAGGAGAAGGGTTTAAACAGGATTACAACACAAAAGAAGTAGAGACACTTTCAACGATGTATATAGCTTAAAGTCTAAGAAAACACTTTCATGTGAAGTAAATGTTTGAACGAAGACCATCAAACACTGTGCACGGAAATAGTTCGATACTTTTAGAATCTAGTAAAACGCATTGACAGAGGCCCTGTCTGACCGTTATGTCACTTCATCATTTCCCCACTCAAAACACGCAAGCTCCTATACTTCATCATTCAAAATGTATACACATATAGAGATCTGAGTGCAGTCATCGGTTTTATCTTTGAACGAACTATATATCCAAACAAATACGGATATGGCCCCATTTATAGCAAATCTGGACTTTGTCCCAATAGATTACCGTAGAACGCGATATCTCAAAAGCATGTCACTCCCTCGGAAAAGTTCTAAAATATATATATATATATATATATATATATATATATATATATGTCCAAGTGTTTTCCTGGACCGTGTTAATGGCCTCGCGTTTAATGTATATGTATATATACATTATGTAAACGTTTTTTTTTTTTTGGCATTCGATGGGATTCATTCCTCACCCGAGACAACCCCCGAATATCACCAGCTCATTTCTATCCGTCATCGCCCCACCATGAAGGCATCGAGCATGGGGGTAGGATGGATTATACACAGACGAGGCTACCGACGTCACTGAAAGTTTAGGATATATAAAGGTCGACATTAGTATTACTTGTAACACGCAACACGATCATGTGGTCTGGTATGTTCGCCATGATTGAGTATAATCATTTCTTCGCAGCAGATGTTTTATTCTCATGTTCCGTGTAATAATGTTTAGGAATTAACGGTAATACCAGCTCTGATCGTTTCATCTTAATTTCAGAACTTAGTTACAAGAAAAGACAACTGAAGTATAACCAAAGTTATTTCAGAAGAGGAGTACAGACCTAAACGGGCACAGGCATCTTTTATGACGCACTTGGTAACTATAAATCGTCTTGTAATCTGGAATTCTTTTGGGGCCATAGTTTACGCCATTTTAGAGAAACCGTAAACACAATGTCGCGTCTTAAGCTGAAAATGGCTTTAAAGTATGTCAGAATTGCCTCGTAATCAGGAGGAAAACAGCTCATTTAACACTACCATTTACATGGCATAATTTGGAACTAGGAACAGGTGATGTTACGGCGGAAACAGACGCCTCCTCCGGGGATAGAAATATCTCGCCCTTGATTGATTAAATTGAAAGCATGGCCGCCGGTTCGATTTCCCTCCGTGGGCGTTTTTGCACTGAATTGCGATGTGCGGCTATCCTACATTACAAAAATTAAAAGTTGCGTTTTTCAACTTTAAATGGGATTTTTTATCGATACATATATACATTTGATCTGGTGTTATGTTTTCTTTTAAGTATACTGTTTTACCTTCTTTCCAGCATTGCTTTGTAACATTGTAGGCATAGGTGTCAAAATAGCGGACCTTGCCGAAACCCAGAGAAACGTACAGGAGATCCGAGTCCGGGTGAATACCGCCAGCACCTCCATACCTGGGCTGGGGAATTGATCCCTTTGTGTCACAAGCTTTTCTGGGATTGAAAAAAAGAGAATTCATCATCCTTTCGACAAAATGTATTAAAGAAAAATCAGAAAGCTGTTAAAATGTTTCTCAGTTAGTGTTGCATATGTTTACTTTAGAAGGGTTTTAAGAGATGTTAAATCTGTGTCTTAAACAGCTAAGCAAAGAAAAAGAAACAACAAAGAATTTAAATAAAATAAAACATGAATATTTGGCGTCATAAAACGAGCGCTACAGTTATGTTGATTTAATTCCTTTCATTAACCCCTTGCTAAATACTACGTAAGCATTACAGTGAAATATCGCTATTTTTCAAAGCCATTTGTCAGATTTTACTCAACATGCCATGCGCAGCTGCTATTGAAGATTATAACAACACAAACCCCATCAAACTGCTTCATCCCTCCATCAGCAACAGCTCTATATCGCGTTGTCATAGATCAGTGATGTCTTTCTCCACGATCAGAAAGCGTCAAATATAGGCTAAGGAAACTCCAGGTGTGCCTCTTAACTTGAACAATTTTGTGTGACTTTTTACATGCTTGATGGAGATGTATATATAACGTTTGTACAGCACTCACATCGCTGTTTTACATATTGCATTTAGGCCAATCTTGCACACAGCTTCTAAAAATCCCATCTGCCTCCAGACTAGGATCAAGTAGATGTTGCAATGCGCTGAAATTGCGCCTCGACGCCACCAAGAAGCTGAATCATGTAAAAGTTAAAAGGCTAACCATGACTTCGCTAAATTACCTTGCTTAAGTGGGCTGTAAATAGCAGTTCCGCATGCCTGTGGCAGCGGAAATAGTTTTGTAATCGCAATTTTGTTCTTTATTGAGCTGAATGAGAATATGAAAGACATTCTGCAAGTAAGCGATTTTTATGAATGGTACGATAGATATTTGCTCGACATTTCCAATACGCCATGTTGGTGAAAGAGCGTTACTTACTGCGGGAGTTGTTTCCACAACTCGGAGCTGAAATAATGTGAAAAAGTGCATACTTAAAACAGAATAAAAGTATGTCAAAAACATTCACAATATTCACAACTCTTCTCCAAGTATACTAAATTTATTCTGCTTGGTTGTATTGGTAATGCGATTAATAATACATGATTAAGTTGTTAAACAAAATAAACCTGTAAAGAAATTATTAGAACAACTGCACATGTGTTCTAAAGACTGATGTGAGTTTAACCCGTGTCCTTGACATGCACAGAATAATATACATTTTATATTATGTCACGCTTAGTCTGACGTCATCTATTTACTCCTGCTATGTCATGTTGAGACCATGATTCATTCCCATTAAGTATACCGAAAGATCTTCGTGCCCAGGTTAATAAAATAAATTCCCACTAAATCAACTAGTAAATAAATCAATGAACAAAATAAAACGAGTCATACAAACATTTACCTGCCCGTGACGAAACTGGCTCCTATACTACAAATATAGAGCATTCGACCACATAGATTAAAACCTGTATATAGCCATTATATTGTTCACGACACCACGTTGCAGTTTTATATGATTTGCTCAAGATTTTGTTTCATTTTCTTTTCTTTTTTTTGTGGCAATACAAGTTCGTCTGCTTTCTATGCATGACTGCACCATTTCATCTTAAGCCTTTGAAATCAAATTGCCTGGCAAAGTTGAAAGAGATGTAAATGGCATGAGAGAATGAGGTGTATCAGGTTTTTTGGCAAGACCGTCATACTTTCGGCCATAGAAATGTGTTTTTCTTGAGTACTGAGCGAAACAACGATTAAGCAAATAAATAAACCAAAGCAGCTAATCAAACAGCTAACCTGAAAACCATGCACCCCATTTGTCAAAGGAGGTGGTAGACCGCCTGTTATATTAGGCCTAAGTTTTGCCCCTCGGGCGAAATTCAGGCTATATGTCTGTGCTCTTTAGGGTTGTAGTAAATTGAACTGCCTGTAAGAGGAACAGATAGGTCACAGCGAACAAATTCACAGCTTGAACGCGCAAAGCGAACAGGTTAGGCCTCGGGCTAGTGGGCCAATCAATGAGCAACATGTCTACCTGAAGTCAAACTGCCAGATGTCGTTAAGCAATGGTTCTCCTTCACCCGTTGCGATATAAAACCGTTTTCCGGCAGAACCATATACAAAACTTCTCCGCGCAGGAGGTCGATCGCTTGATGTGACATTCCGCCATCGTCCTGTGAAACGTAATATACCTTAGAGTAACATTATTTTATGCATTTATAAACAAGTAAACAGTAAGATACAAAAACAAGCAACTCCCCCCCCCCCCCATCCAAAATGCTGCTCCTACACGAAACTATCAGTGTGGTAAATGTCCGCAGTGTTTAAAGTCAGCCTTCACTTTGGCTCATATTCGTGTTCTAAATCGCTCTGCAAATAATTAAGGTTTGTGGGTGGAGGGAACCGATAAGCCTTGGATAAATCGTCCAAATTCGCCAGCTCCATGACAAACCTCCTCACTTAAAACAAAGGCGGAAACAGCGAGAGCTGAATTGGAGCACGCGGTACAGCGAGCCAAGGCTTTAGCCATCGAAGCTAAGATGATCCCCCTGCCACCCCCACCATCCGGCCACCTTCCTGGCAAGCAAATAAATTTCTAGCTATACAATAAGTGTATGCAGGTTCATTATTATGACAATTAGGTTCAAGTCGTGTTGGTACTTATAGGGAATTCTACAACGCATGTTTAAGGCACATTTGACATCTATTAATCTTTTCCTCTGATATACATATATATATATATTTTAGATTACGATACATGTATAATCAAACAGCATGTTCTTTCTGTTGATAAATCTTAATGAGTGACATAATATATGCTTCTAGCTTAACATGTCACCATATGAATATGGGTTTAACACTTCTGACAGCTTTGATTTTCACACTAATCTGCTATTCATCTTGGGTGAAGGTCAAAACTGATGATCAAAACTGAAGGTCCAAAATGATGCACGTAATGAATCAGAAGCCTCCTACCAATGCGGTCGCTGTGAGCTCATGCTCTTTTCCTCCCCGGCCGTACGTGGGAAATTTCCGCCAGCAAATGTCTGAAGGCTGTGGGTTTCCCTCTGTCTGGTTTCCTCCTACCATAATGCTGGCCGCCGTCGTATAAGTGAAATATTCTTGAGTACGACGTAATACACCAATCAAGTAAATAAATAAATAAATAGAAAAATGATGGCAGTATAAGTACCGTATTAGTGTGATTCAAAAGTGATGAAGAATAGGTATCTCTTCAGGTTACCATTCCATGCTATGGTTAGCCTTTACGGGCCTACTATTGGTAGTTTCACAAGTATTATTTCCTTTGGCTACATCTTACCACTGTATATGGAGTATATCCAGGTGTCATCCAGGTGTTGATTCTTCTCGTCTTTCCCTCCAAATAGAACCAATACATTGCTCTCAGGCTCGTAGCCTAAACCTGCATCCCTGCGTTGTGCCGGGGCTCCAGATTGGCCATCGTGCCGCACTTGCCACTTTAGCTGACCATTCACAAGGACGAATACCGTTATTAGAAGGATGGATAGGGAAATGAGTTTTTCAGACATATTTCTGGTTCGTTACTGTTAGGAATGGTGAATGTCCCATTCAGGTGGTCAGATCTCGAACAGTAACTGCGCTGAAAGAATCATAACAAAACCTGATAAAAAGTTGATGCGAAATGAAGATGTAAGTCCCATGCATATATTTAGCTATTCTGGCTTCTGTGCACGAACGAGACTGTTATTTTCGGCTGCATCCGTCAACAATGAGGACGAACACATCATGCTATGGATTTTATAATCAAATACTCTTAACTGGTAATAATTACTCATGTGTTGACACGATCCTGGCACTCCCCGGATTAAAACTGCAAGTCAGGCGTGCGTTTACAACTGTGCAAGTGAAATCTTAAAACATCATTTTAAAACAACTTTTGCATCCGGTTATTTATAAATTTAGCCAAGTATTTATACCGCCTCGTGCTTTGTTTCCACGACACACTGACACACTGATTTTACATGCACAAAACACCGAAATACTACTGACCTGAGTTCCTACCCAAACATTCACACCCATGCACGCTGTTAAGGTTATGGAAATACAGACAAGTGAGCACATTTATTGTCGTGAAGCTCTACAAGAGTGGCTGCAATGCTGTTTGCTGTAAACATGTCTATACATGCTCGGTGAAAAGAGGTCTGTAAAAATGTATCTAAGAGACCGGTAAACACATTAAAACAGCCATTTACTCATCCTATGCATGTATCCGCGTCACACTGATAATAGACAGACTACCAAAGCACATTCTGCTGTGATTCGACCCCATTTCCAGATAGTATCTGCTATATAAGCAGACTCATCGGGAAGAGTTATGTACCTTTGGTCGTGATGGCGCAAACTTATAGCAGAGGGTATGCGTTCTCTCATTTCAGTCTGAATGGACTTAAGAAGACACGTGCAATTCACATCCCTCCATTCAGTGAACAGGACCTGTTACAAGACTGCGCTGTAAAACCATGTAGACCACATCGCATGGGTGTGTCAGTCTCCGCATGCTTTAAATATAACCCCTGAAGAAACCCATCCTTCTTATGTCATTTATCGGTGTGCAAAGATGTGACAATACGCGCCTTTTCTGCTTACATTTGTATACATCGTCAAGCGTATCTGTACACATACATACGATTTCTGTAAAGTATGGATGTTTGTGCAAGTCATAATCTGGATCAATTCTCCAGTGATATTTCATTGTATAAATTACATTCCAGATATCTTGTTTATGCTGTACGGAAAGGTTGCTGCAAGTGTGTCATTGTATACACATGGGCAAAATTTTACCTGATTTAACAGCTTCCCCGAGTTGTGTTGTTTTCACGCCACCATATTGCTAGAGCCGCTGTCATATAAGTGTGATATTCTTTAGTATGGATCAAATACTAATGAAATGATTAAACAAATACCTTTTTGCCTCTGATGGCACTGCCGTCCAACACCTTCCGCACACCTATCCAGCGGGCCTATCTTGACACAATTTCCCGTACAAGATAAAACCTTTATATATAGAGATCCTCTGTGTAAACTGCGAAGCTATACTCCATGTATAAAATGTGTAGTCATTCGATGATATTTGGTATATATGATATCTGAAAACAGGTTTTTGCATGTCACCAGCGTCCAGTCGCTTAAGTGTGCAGTCAGGTGAAACGATCACCTTTTCAGATTTCTTGTATCGTTATTATACATGTATTTCAGTGAGTCAAAGGGTCTGTCTATTCATTGATGAATATGTCCGTCAAAATATTAAATATGATTTTATTGTATACGTCTACCAGATACACGTGAACTGTATCATTATTTTAGCGGTGCATTCTTCCGGCTTTCCCAGTAATGTATAAATGTTACACGCTTGTGTACTGTATTGCGTCGCACAAGTACTTCCGCTGTAACCTTCCGCTACCTTGAAAGTATTACTGGCCTGTATATATATTTACATTTTTGTTATGGAAACGGGTTCGAATTCGACCCAGTGAACGTTGCTCTCGTCATAGCTCATCTTACCCCAGAGTATCTGCCATATTGGCTTTTAACTGGCACTGGGTCTTCGACACGTGATTATGGATGGTGACTAAGCCAGGTTTGAGTGCAGGGTGCATCAGTACGCATTCACATAGCGCCTAGTTAAGCGTTAGATTAACCAAAGCACAGGACATACAAGAGTGAAGATTCTTAGTCATCTAGGTAAACAATAATTAATATAAAAATATGAGACTGACCTACTGGAAGAACTTTTTCTATATTTAAGCACTAAAGTTGCGGTGATAACCAATCACTTTCAACAGAGTAAATATTTCTCTTGAGGAACTGCCTATATATTCACACCGGGCCTACTTTCATGCGAGCTGTAAGGGGGCCTGAAAAGGCAGGCCAGGTGTGTATATATAGTCTGTTCCTCGTGAGAAACATTTGCCTATTTCACAACAGAGACGTTGAATACTAGTATACCTTATGGTTCAGCATATGACGTATACATACCTCGCCTTGTAGCATTTGCTATAGATCATGTGTGCTGATTTCCGTCAACGTCATAAGTTAATGCTGCATAAACTAAGTGTGTCAGAGATATTGCAACTAACGCGTTCACTCTAAGTTTCTTAAGTTTTACAAGTGCTCAGAATCTCTGGGACTTTGCTTCGTAATTGTGTCTAATTCCGCTTAACCCGGGGCTAGTATCCGTATGTTCATCGGGTTAAGTACGATCGCCACGTTAGATATGTGAACAGTTGCGATCAAAGCCCAACTGAGATACATATCTGATTATCGACATCATATATACTAAAATGTCACACGATTTGAAAATTGATTTTATTCATCTACCTGAAACATGAATTACGTCATTTCGTCATCATTGAAAACGATTTACTGCTTCTTTGTGCATGAATCGTCCAAATTTTTGTATTTTATATATTTGCTTGGTGCTATGGTGGTTTGTGTTATCTGTCGCTTTTGGAGACGGGTCTTGCGATTCCTGACACTGAACGCCCATTTTGGTTGACGGCTGGTATACAAATGTCGGTTTCGGCGCAGTTCAGTTCTCGTTCCTGTTTAAATTCTCAGTTTTACAATGAGTCGCAAAAAATGCAGTTTCTGAATTGTGTGTGAATACCGAGAGTCATTTACCTACACGATGCTTTAACGTTGCCAAGCGGATTTGTTTGTTCCGCAAGGAAGGAATTGCGGTCATCCACACACAAAACAGCTGTCTCTCTATAGCTTATCGGGTTGGAGGTGGTGGTTAAATACCAGCATCGGATAGTGAAGGTTTGAGATTTTTGTGTGTCCAAACGCTGGGCGTTTGCTGAGTCTTTATGGCATTCGCCGGTCGAAAGCACCTGTGTTGCCGAAAGTTCGTCGTAGAACCTCGACCTCGGTGTCTCGGTGGTAATCACCAGTCGTCGTCGTGCTTGTGGAGGGCAGTGTAGGTGGAATTACATGAAGTTAAATGCCGAATCTCTAGGCGTCTTGGTGGTGATCACTTGTCGTTATGCTGCTCCTGGAGGACAATGTAGGTGGAGCTACGTGAAGTTCAATGGCGAATCTCTCGGCGTCCTGGTGGTAATCACCGGTCATCGGAATTCGCTCAGTGCCTGACTGAGGACGGTGTAAGATTTACTCTGGGCTATGCGCTCTATTCCCGATACCGATACATTTTTACACAACAAATTATCAGGCATTTTACTATGTACATGATTCCTCAGGGACTATATCCCTAGTTTGTTAATAACAACTTCTCGCGGATTGCTCAAGCTACAGCAGGAGGTCTAAACCCATAATCAACGTCCATGTGTATAGCTGGCTCTCACTGATATGGCCAAGGGAATGAGCCAAAAACGTATCTGAGCCGGGACGTCATTATTAAGCAAGGACCTCCCAGGTAAATGCAAGGGTACCACGATGCAACGGGTCAGGCCTACCAATATATTGCATGCAGGGTAGACAGCTCTCACTGAATGTTACACATAATGTAATAGTTATTACACCAGAGCACACCATATAGCATTTTTACTCATCATGTAACAATGTTACACTTGCTACCCATACTGTAATAATAATTACATAACGGAATATAACGGAAGTACGGGCCTCTACATGTGTCAGTATCAGTGTTGTACGTCAAATTGAGTGCTACCAGCTAAATCCGATAAACACATTTGTACAACACTTAGCAAGGAAATCAAGGAGTCCCCTCCAAATATCAGAACCTCTTAGCCGTGGTTAAATCTAAGCTGGGATTTGCTTGGATTCCTCTACCCATGTATCACGCGGTGGGTTTCCACTGGGATTTGCCGCGTTACCTCTGCCCATGAACGACTACGTGACCTACTGCACACCACGGCTCTCTGTCTTGAGGAACTCTCTAAAAACTACTGTGTACGAGTCGGATACATTATTGTGGGAAAAATGCACATCAACATAACTTTTGTGTACCAGTAGTACAGAAATTGTGTAATTTTTGTAATACATCCACAATGACGTGAATCAGTGATAGACAATTTATGTACAAATTTGTACACAATTGTTCTACAGAGTATGATTGTACATTACAGTTATGGTACAAAATGTTTGTCATAATACCCAGTACAGGCATGATCTCCTCGATTTCTAGTGTCATAATACCCAGTCTTCCCGATTTTTGATTTCCTCGATATCTAATGTTATAATACCCAGTGCAGACATGATCTCCTTCATTTCTGGAACCATTATACCCAGTAGAGATATTATCGTCTCGATTTCTGGTGTCATAATGTCCAGCATAAACATGATCTCCTCGATTTCTGGTGTCATAATACCCAGTACAGACATTTTCTCCTCGATTTCTGGTGTCATAATACCCAGTACAGACATTGTCTCCTCGATTTCCATGATTCATGACGCCTACATAAATGGCCGTAAAAACTGTCAGTTTTTTGTGTAAAAAAAAATAAAGCAGGGGATACACAAGTTGATAACACATTCAAATAACGGTAACAACAAAAGCCTGTATAAGAAATAAAAAAACAAGTGTTAATAGGCTAAGCTAAGTTAAGTTGTGGGCGTAAAGATGAGAACGTTTGCGAGGATGTAGGCCTATGTCACCTTTTTGTGGGAACTCTTACCCCAGTGATGCATCAAATCTGCTTATCTACGACTAGGGCAATGTTTTTTTGTTTGTTTGTTTTGTTGGGTTTTTTTTCTTGGTTCATCTAGCCTACTGCATATATTTGGTGGGTAATTAGAGTGCCTCGGGTTAGGGATGTTATCAAAACCATACGTTATGTATACTTGTGAATTGTCGTAATGAGATATGCCTTATTAGCCTGAAATGTTTTCTTATACTGTAACCGTGTCATTGTTGAAGTTGTCAATGGCTGTATAAGTAACCCCAGACATTTCGTGTAGGCGCCTGGTGACCTGGCATCTGTATATATTTTGACTAGACCGCGTCCATTCACTGATTATAATGTTGATTACCCAAGTGACCTTATAGAAGAAGCATGAACCAGTTACACTGACGGCTTTCGCCTATTATAATTCAGCTTAAAGGTAGACTCAGCCTGAGTTTAGCCGAAATGATAATAATCAATGTGATGAATGTTATAGATAAGAATGATTTATTTACGTATTTGATTAGTGTTTTACGCCGTACTCAAGAATACTTCACTTATACGACGACGGCATCATTAGGATGAGAGGAAACAGTTCCCGAAGGAAACCCATGACCATCCACAGAGTGCTGGAGGACCTTGCCACGTAAGGGGTTACGACTGACCATCACGTCAGTAATATTTCAGTCATAGCGTTGCGAATGGTAGTAAATGAGATTCTTTGAAATAACTTCTCTTATTTAAAATTATCTTGATTTTATTTTTCATTATTTCGAATGACATAAACATTGGTTTTATTTACCAGTTGGTATCTCACAATTTTCGGCACACAGACCCTCGCGTTTTTATAAAAACGGCTAGATGACCGGTTGTTAGGATACGTGACTGGATAAGAATCATATAACGTCTGCAACAGTATGCCGTTATACCATGCAAAAGCGAAACTCAAGTGTGCAGGATGAAATATTATAATATATGAAAAAATGTTTTAAAAAAAGTAATCTAAACTGAGTCTTGATGAAACTGCTTGATGACGCG
Source organism: Acanthopleura granulata (assembly GCA_016165875.1). Lineage (NCBI taxonomy): Eukaryota > Metazoa > Mollusca > Polyplacophora > Chitonida > Chitonidae > Acanthopleura > Acanthopleura granulata. The sequence continues at coordinate 47,420,477 of JABBOT010000001.1, read as the reverse complement.
GATTTAGTTCAAGATCGCGCTGATACTCCGTTGTTGTCGTACGTCCTGTGTGACCTGTGCAAAAATTATGTACGAGATGAAGTATAATCGACATGACTGCACGTTCTATTCTTGGAGCTCAAGATAGGTACTTCGTCACTTGAAAACCGGTATAAAGGTGCATGTTAATATAATTCCAAGTCCTGTGTAGATAAGTCATGAGTCAGCGTAATGCTACATGGGTGAAGTTTAGCATACTAATTCAGGAGTACGTAATAGAGCGTTAAGGTGACACTCGTTAGCAGGTCTCCAGAGTGTAGTACGGTTAACACGTCAGGCCGATTGTCAGTTGTAATTTGCTGATGCAACATATTAGTATGTAATGACTTAACTGCAAGACATCTCGTGTTGTTCGCCAAGATAAATGGACGAAAAAAAAATATCTGTTATATTTATTCATTTATTTATTTATTTATTTGGTTGGTGTTTTACGACGTATTCAAGAACATTTCACTTACAGGACTGCGGCCAGCATTATGAAACGGTGCAGAACCTGGGGGGAATCCACGGCCATCTGCAGGTTGTTGGCAGAACTTCGCAGGTATGACCGGATCGACAGGAATTTGGACTAAGCTGGAGTCAAAGGGACCGCTTTGGCGAGAGACCCCTGGCCCATTGAGCTAAAAGCGACAGCATTTATTTATTTATGTACTTGACTGGTGTTTTACGCTGCACTCGAGAATATTTCACTTCTACGACGGCGGCCAGCATTGTGGCGGGAGGAAACCGGGCAGGGCTTGGGGGAAAACCGCGACCATCCGCAGGTTGCTGGTGGACTTTCCCAAGTAAGGCCGAAGAGAAAACCAGCACTAGCTAGACTCGAACTCACGGCTACCTCATTTGTGCAAGACTGTTGAGCAATTTCGCTGCACTAGCGTGCTAATACCACGGTCATGTAGCCCCATTATCTGTTATAATGTAGTATACAAACGCAGATGGAACGTAAGTCTGCACGACATCTTCGTTAATGAAGTCAACGCGAAGAGATTCTTTCTTTAAACTGTTCTCCAAGATAAAGGGTTGAAAAGTAACCTTGTAATAATGCAGTTCTACAAACGCTGATCAAAGTACATAACAAAGTATTCATCCTGAAGTATCATCCTGGAGGAGAAGCGCGATGGTGGGCATTCCCCTCGACATCCAAAAACCAATATCCAAAGCCGAATGCCCCGGCGCCTCGTGAACCCGAATGGAGGCATAACTAAAACTTTTAACATCTGCAATCTTGTTACGTGACTTGACATGAACCAATGTTTGGATTGGCTTGCTACTAAGATGTGATCGCCGTGGAATAACAGAAACAGTGTTGCGAAACAGTTGTTACAAGGCGATATCATCGTATTATGACAGAAACAATGTTGGGACTGGTTTATTACAAGGCCGAGATCATCGTGAAACGACAAAAACATGGTCGAAAGTCACGTTAAACCCCAACCAAAGCAATTACAGAAAGAAAAGCACATGTATTACGTTTTCATTCAGTTTTCCTGCAGCACCCAAGACTCCTTTCATATAATTAATTACGCCGTGTTATTATATGATAGCATTATTAATAGAAATGTAGGTAGACGTGTGTTCATTAATAGCGTTCCTATATACTTTCACTGATATCCCGCTGATAGCTATACTGATGAATCTCAAGCCCGAGGCGAAATCTCGCGGTTTGCGTGACGTCAGACTCGGCCAACGCCCTAGCAAAGATTTTCAACATTGAACTGTTGCTTGCTATGTCGATACGACGAGAGGCCAATACATACAGACATATACACATGTATGCTTGTATTTCCTTGTCCAGTTTGCACATGTATGGGCTAATTACATACTATGTGAACTGCAGACAACTTTGTGTCTGTCTTGTATGTATGTCCCTGGGCCGTCTACGCCTCCAGCTGGTTAGTGGTATGGTGTTTTGCACTAGTACATATAGATGTACGACATGTATATTTCTCAAAGCATTAACATGATTTATCTAGAAAGCTCGAAAGTTATGATTGAATAGCCCTTGGATTAGTGTTGCATTAACAGCAACCAGTTGTCTACACTTATAATCAAAACTGGCGTCTTTTTAAGAAAAAAAAAATCTCATGGCTTGTTGGTCAACGTTTAGAATGTTTAGAATGTATTTGAAATATATAGATACAAATATAGCCGCTGAAGGTTATTTTTTACTCTTGGAGAAAACTTATAATGTATGTGCCTTAACTCCACAGGCATATAGTCATATATTGCTTTACTGGATTATTTACAGACCTTAGGAGCAGGAGGTTTTTTTAGTGTACATGCGTATATCGGTACCATGCTCATGGTTTTAGCGAGTTTTGTCAGATGTCATCTGTCGTCATGACAAGAGCGACCAGCGTGTGGCTATATACGTTGTTAAGATTGTGATGCAAAATGTCGGTAACGAAATAAATTTCAAAGAATGACGACCATCACCGAAGCAACGCGGTCTAAACTGGTGGATTTGTGGTGTAGCATTATGATCAGTACTGATCCTGTTTAGTGAAATATCAATATTAGTATTCTACACTTTAAAATCTAATCTGTTAAATTTAACAAAATGTTTTATTATCTAAGTGATGGTAGAGCAGACTTGAACTGAACGACAACATAATGTTATGTTATGGACAACACAATAACTCCAGATACACCATGGAAAGTATTCTGATGAAATAACAGTTTATAACATATATAAATATATATATATATATATATATATATACACAATATAACAGTTTATAGCAAAACCATGATATATTCTTCTGTCACTCGTAAAACGTAGAATTTCGGCACTTTATTAGGTTACTTTCTGTAAGATATATATGAAATTATTCACCAAAATGTCGATATTTTATTAACTCAAGGCTCATATACGGCTACACTTAACGTCGTGGTCACGAAGTGTACGGGGCAAATCTTTTAGGCATATGTATGTCGTATATGTCGGCGAAGTCTTATCTAACAAGTCAAACCTCAGGAACATCGCACTGACTTCAGTAATTAAAGTCGCACAATATCCTGATCTATTTTTGAACTTTAGTTTAAATGTAGAACGAAAGCCAGTATGGGTTGAACATTTTGATAATTTCATTATCATCAGTTGGGAACAGCTCAGTCACATGTAACAAGGATAACAAAGCTATAGTCAAGAATGAAAGGATTTGCAACGCATCTTTTGGCAAATGTATATATACAACAAATTGAACGGAGCATCACAAAAACCTGTATCAACGATGTTCAAGTCTTACATTTACCGTAAATATCCAATATGTTCAGAGCTTATATTTGTACTTTGTTCATTTACAAAATAATAATACATAAATCAAATAACATGTAGTAAACAGTATGAAAACACAGACAGAAAGTATATACTTTATATGAGATTGGAATTAATATTCGCTGTGCTAGATCTGAAAAAAGGGAGAGACAAAAAGGAGAGAGTTCTAAGAGGGGCAAAAATGAGGATTTATTCATTTATTTATACATTATATATAAATATGGATTCATTATATTGCTGCATGTATGGGACAAAACAGTTACGCGGAACGTGGTACAGAAAGACAAAATAGACTTAACAAGATACATGCACCGCAGAGCTGATAACTGTTCAGTCATAATGAGAGTAACTTGCATAAGATGCGACTGTAATTATATTACGCATTTTTTCAACAGCATTTTTAATTTCCCACTGCTTCGTTGCATTAAAACAAACTTCCAGACCTAAAGACAAGTCAAACTAACTGGCCCTACATTCGAACACTTGACCTCAGGGGTCAGCGGGGATTGCAGCCTGAGAGAGACACCAAAACAGCCCACGTGGATTCTCATTTCAATTTAAATTAAAGCTGTCCTCTGATATACATAGCAAGGTTTTAAACTCTGTAATCTATATCATGTTCGCCAGCAAGTATATGACCTAGTTAAATATTGAGAAAGTATTGGTCTTTCTCAAATGAAGACTTCGAATGAAACTAAGAATTTTTCCCAGGTACATAGAAGTTTATTAAAAGAGAGGAGTAAGAGATGTGAGACAAGGGACGACACATCTCTTGTCATTACGCATAACAAACAGAGGGTGATCCGGGCATGACTTATCTACTTTACATAATTATCTCGGGTCATACTTTTCTTTGTAACCAGACTCCGTGAACATTGTTAATAACTTCAGTTTATCTTCATGATCTTTATGACAATAAATCATAATGTTTCAAATTTATCTGATTGAAACAATAGTCCCAGGAATATTCTGTTAGGCAATAACAATTAAAGATGTAAAAATGATTCATTTTAAGTTGTTAACACATCAGTTCAAAAGTTTACGACGTGCAATTTGTTGTGTTGTGGTACTAGATAATGATTTTGCGCACAGATTAGTTGCAAGGAACCCTGACACCTATTCTTGGTTTCATTTAACTTTTTCAAATCCCAATGGCCAGTTCCACGGCCAGAAATTTTCAAGTTACACCTTTCTTTCAAATTACACTTAATCATTCCTGGGCACAATGTTCAGAATAATCCTTTGTGAAACTAAAACATATTTTTGGAATACTTAGCTTTATTATCCAAGCTTATTATTTTTTCATATTTAAATAAACATATACCTATAAATCTGGTTACATCGAGATAATAAAATTTAAACCGTCAACGATGACTATCCTCTAAGAGCTGAGAGAGTTTAACTACTTTTTTCTGTAGTGAAAAGTCAAACGGAGCGAAAACAATCATTTGGAAAATTTCCCTGAAATGGTTTATTCCTCAGCTCAAGGTTTCGATAACAGATCAGTGAAGAATCCTGGTGACAGTTTCTACGTGATTTGGCGCGCATGGAGCACGTGGATTCATAGAACTGAACATGGAGAAGTTGAAGCAAGCAGGACCTAATCCAGCTCTTCTCAGCGTGCGATTATTGGGCGGTGCCCTTCATTCAAAGTTCCCATTCTCGTTAGGGAAGAAAAAAAATTACATCCCGGATGCCCTCGAGAAAACAATATGAGGTGAGGCCTTGCATAACTTATAATAATACATAGAACCTCAAATCTTGGATCCTCCATAAGTCGGTTGACCTGAAATGGACATGCAGGTCTATATATGCCACTTGGGAAAATGAATTTGTTTATTCTTGCGATGTTGGAGTTTTGGATTTCGTGGAAGTGGGATTTTCTGTTTTATAATCATATCTGCAATAAAATTGGTCCTTGTAATGCATGCAATTCTAAAACCGGCCTGCTTCAAGGAATAAAAATATGTAAAATGTTGGAAACGACGTTAAACCGTGTGTCTCTGTGGACAGCCTTTGTGAGGAAAAAGCCTGTGGGCAGAGGACCATAACCGACCATACATATTTCCTCCGCAGTATACAGACAATCATGAACCTCGTATCAAAAGCCATCGGATTATAGGTAGACGTCAAATGGATTTTGTGGCAGCGTGGTTGGTTTGCAGTCATTGACTACTTTCTTCAGTAGATGAAAAGAAACAACTATTTTGCAGGGGAAAATATTAATAACAGTTTACTTTAACTGCCAAGCCTGAAATAATTCCACTTTCTGTCATAATCCAACATTCTTGACTTTGCTTTGCGTTTCAGGTCACGATATAGTAGATATCAACTGAACACGGAGAAACAGTTCAGCTATTTATTTGTTTGGTTGGTCGTTTGCGCCGTACTCGAGAATATTTCACTTTTACGACGGAGGTTGGCTTTATGGCGGCTGGAAAGCGGACAGAGGCGGGATAGAAAAATATTATATTTTGGTGGTCACCATGGGCACGGTAAAGCTTCCCTATTGTGTTACCATAGATACACGTGCAGACAAAGTTAGTTTAAAGTTATGTGTTAGTAATAAATTGTTTTTGTCATCTTTATTAAACGCATATAAATATTCCGAACATTAAACCTTTCACTAAAAAATTTCCCCAAGGGCTGCTATTGTTCCAGTCCCATGAGTGTTTCATTCAAACCGTATGAATCTTTGTTCTCCAGGATGCCTCCCTTATTTTCCCACAGACAATTATTGTGCCACTTAACAGCACATCGTTTCTGATCCCGCTTCCTCTCCGTAAACAAAAAGTATCCAAACAATCGACTAAATGGATAATTCCAAATGTAAAATTGGCGTTTCTTTTTTAACCATAAAAGTGCAAATTATTTTTCGCAAACAGCGGTTTTGCATGAAATGCAAAAAATTAATTTAGCTACAGACTTACAGTCTACTGAAGTCTTTATTGACATGAACTCAAGTGTAGCATTTGCAGCTAGAGAGGAGACCGACAGGCAAAAAAAACAAAAATAAAAACATATACATACACTGCTCAAGAGTCCGTAGTTTAAAGAAAAAGTACAGGTATGCTTGTATGAAACAGGTTCATATTATATAAAATAAAAATGATGTTTGCTATCCTTAGGAACATTGAATGTCATTAAGGGTCGCTATAAAGATGTCGTTTACGGGAACGGCTTGTCTAAATTAAGGGGCGACTTTAAACTTCAAGTAAATGAGGACGGCGTTAAACAGTGATCAGTCATTGAATTCATCAATAAATTCATCAATTAATCATCGCCGATAATAGTCTAAATTCTATGAGCCTTCTGTCTTCATCCGTAATGGCATGTGATAAACACTATACCATAAGCCTGACCATTAGATGGTCAATTTATGAATTCATATAATTATATAGATAAAGGCATACAGCCTGAATTCTCTTGGTACATGTTCAAACATGTGGGTGTGTAAAGGTGCATCAGCTTACACTGAGCTATCCACGCACGAACAAAGACGTCATTATACGGTATAACACATATAAACACGTTTGATAAGTGAATAAGCTTATAGGGTCTACTGTTAAAAATACAGTCCGGATGTCATGATGTTATGCCAGATTCTGGTACCTTTGAACCCGTGATAGGGCATATTAAAACACTCATAATTAGAGTCTTATTTGAAATAAACGAAATGCAGACATATTTGGTATATGGTATGTATATGCTATGTACACGGTAGATAGCATGTACTTGGGTATTTTTACAATTTTCCATTACTCTTGCTAGTATTAAAAAATTGTAAATCGTAAATGGCGCCATAACATAATATCCTGTTTTGACGGCTTCAGCGATGATTTCATGATAAGAGCATGGTATTGTCAATGACATCTAAGACTGGCTAGCATTTGCGTGATTGAATTAAGCTGCAAGATTCATAATTAGGTGGTTGAGACATTGGTAAGTAGATTATACTGATTTTAAGGAAGTTCGTAAAATGAAGCGGATAAAGTGGTTGATAAATAACGATTCCTGTGTGTTGGTTTAGAAATCAGCACTAAAGGGTAGGCCAAAAGAGTCAACGTTACATTGTTTGTCTTACATTTGTTTGAATAAAGTTCGTACTGGTCCGTAACTTGTTCGAGGTGAATAGGGAGTTCAGTGAGTTAAATTTCACCATATACAATCAAAACACCTGACTACGTTTATATCTAAAATCTAAAATAAGTCAAGTTTTTTTTTTTCAGATAGAGTTTCAAGTGTTAGCCCGTAATAATAACGCTTACTTCAGCATCACACTTTCTTTCGCTTAAAAGATAAAAAACAAGCGGTCGTGCAAAAAAAGTTTTTCAAACCTTATCAAGTATTAAACCTATTATTAAAGATGCTCTAGAGCAGATTGTCAGGTCATGTTGAATATAAGAATATGTGTTGTACAGTTCCGATATATTTTGGACAACATGTCCTGCATTTAAAGACATCGTATAAGTGAACAATTCTTGACTAAAGAAATCGGTAAGCACATACAGGACATGATGCAGGGTATGGACGCGTTTTAGCGAGCAGGTAGTGATGGACTAGTTATCATGCTCGCCCACTTGTCTTTCGCCAATTTGGCGTCAACGTCTATACGTTATACGTGAGAAAGTTTGTCAGTAAACTTTCTTAAACTGTGCACTGCAGATTCCCCATAAAACTCACTGTTAACGTGTAAGTGAAACTTTCTTCAGAATGGAGTTAATAACTATCAAAATTAAACGTGTTTGATTGTATATTCATTTAATTATGGTGGAAAAAAGCATTCAAATAAGCATATATAATATTTCTTCCAAAAAACAATAAATAATAAACTATGAATAATAACCATACGCCGAACATGATGAGCATCAATGCGTATATCCCGGATATGTCAAGACTTCAGAAACATGCTGGTCATAACTTCTTTACTGTCGAACATTAATTTATTTATTTATTTATTTGGTGTTTTACGCCGTACTCAATAATATTTCACTTATACGACGGCGGCCAGCATTATAGTGGGAGGCCACCAGGCAGAGGTTGCTGGCAGACCTTCCAACTGTCGAACATGTCCGAACTATACAGTGGCAAACATGCGAAACATTAGTGCATTAATACTGAACCTCGATGACAACCATGGTGAGCATCATTGCGTTACTTCGGAAATTTCGGAACAACAGTGCCAAACACGCTGAACATCATTGCATATCGGAGCCACAATGCCAGCCGTGTCGAACATTAGCGGGCTAGTAACGGACATGTGGAAACCACAGTGCTAGGCATGCTGAGCTTTAGTACCAGCGAATATGTCGTAACCACAGAGTCAATTATGCTAAACACCAGTGCGTTTCTATTAGGCATGACAAAAATCATAGTGTGAACCATGCCGAAGAGTCTTGCATTACTATGGGGCATGATAGGAGCCGTAGTGCCAAGAATACTGAACTTCAGTGGATTGTTACTAGCAAGCACGCAGATTTCTTAAGGAATTAATGTCGAAAGGAGTAGAAGGGATCCGTTGTGGTTGAAAAGTTAACACGCTCCGCATTTCGAACCAGACAGAATGTCACCTTATCCCATTTAACAACATACACACTTCACTGGCCGTGAACTGTCATTCCATATAATGGACATAATAATTTAATTATAACAGAAAACAAGACAGAATAATAGCTTTAATTGTTATTTGTTTAATAATAAAAATAAATATCCAAAAATAATTCCATATTCTATATAAACCTCTTTTCTAAATATTCACAATTTTTCTATATACAAATATATCATGTCATTTTGCCATTGGAATGATTCAACAATGCAACCTTACACACACATGGGACTTAATTTAGCTGTGAATTTCAGCAATTTAAGAAAAGGAACCAGAAAAGTCTTTTTTTTTCAACGTACAAACTTATATATACATTCATTTGGACTTAAAGTAAATTTGCATAGGAGCTTCCGTGGCTCAGTTTGTTAGCGCCCTATCGCAGCGTAATGACCTAGAAGTCTGACACCAATGCGGTCGTTGTGAGTCTAGCTCATGCTGGCTTAATCTCCTGCCCTACGTCGGAAGGTCTGCCAGCAACCTGCGGATGATCGTAGGTTTCCATCTGGCTCTGACCGGTTTCCTTCCACCAATGTTGGTCGCCGTCGTATAAGTGAAATGTTCGGCGTAAAGTACGGCGTAAAACACCAATCAAATAAATAAATAAAAATAACAATCTGCATACCTATTTCTTTTTTAAAGTTTACGAGTATACAATTTTAGATATATTGTAAGCAGATAATAAATTCAGTAAAGTTATAGCGAATGATTATTGACTGGAATTTTAAATCTGAGATAAAAGGCTTAAAAAAGTTCTGATAACACAATGCAGAAATGCGATTAGTATACGCGTTACATATTACACATTATCAGTGAGTAAAAATAATACACGTAGGTAGTGCTGTTATCATTTATACAATGCATTAGTCATGCACGGCACATTTCCATCAGCTGGTCTAGGAAACGTCATCTACACTAATGACCGTATTAAAGATACGTAATTTCGCAAAAAGATCTTATGATAGATCAGTAACTAGGCTAAAATAAAGTAACCTATTTCGATTTTCTTAAGAAAGATTACTCCCAGACGCACATTAACACAAAGGTGTATGTAGAGTGCACCAGAGGTGTTCACAGTGCCGCCTTAAGCCATGTCTACATAGTATTTCACACATTTGTCAGCAAATGAATATACCAATTACATAGATATACAATTTTTCACAGATTCGTTTCAGTTGCATTATTATCAGCTAAAAGTTCCAGATATTGTTCGTGGATCATTAAGCATTGGTCAGGCCGCCTGAAGACAATGAGGTTTGACCAATTCCAAGAAATCTTTGTGAATAAACTCTGTAAATTACATTAACTGAATCATGTACACATACAATCATGGCCGAATGGATAATATTATGTATGGATGCAACAGTCCCACTGGGAATGCCAACGAGGTAATATGTGTTGTATTCATGTTTTGTTGTATGTTTTCTGTACACAAATGGAACTTCACTGACACCAATGGTCCTTTATCACATTGCTGCTGTAACAAGGGTAAGACATAAACTGCCCACCCCATTCGTAATGCCCTTTAGTCTTGACGGTATCACGACCTCACACCATGAGTTTTTAACAACAAAACTAAATAATGTACGGCTAACTTATCTGTGACACAAGCATACAAACAACAAGGTTAGATTAAGAACAGTTAAAAGCTTGACAGTGACTCAGTCACATATAATTTCACCTCGAATATTCGATACAGATCTCATTTGTTCAAGAAAGAGTGTATCCAAATTGATTTTACTCATTTCCGTGGATACGTGTAATTTTATTATAAGAATATAAGATGGAATTAGTGTTCTAGGACCATCATTGACATTTAATGAATGACATCATTTGAAAAAATGAAATTCATAATTTTTTGCTGAAAAAAAGTTTTACAGGGCACATTTTTCAGTTTTTGATAGATTTAAAGTCTTCAGCTATAAGACCTATAGCATTGATGCACAATGATGATATCTGTATGCCGCTGATGTGGGCGATAATAAAGTTTGTTTTTAACATAGTTACTAGAAAAGCGCCTTATCAGCTAGAAACTACAGACATTCGCATTTAAGGCGTCATTCTTATTGGAAAATGTTAATATGCGTTGGCACGAGGGAAAATATTTCAGAGTTATTTCCACATTTACGCTGTTAAGTTGGTGGAACTTTTCTATTACACTGATTCATAATTAATATTTATTTTATGGGCTCATCGTTACCTAATAAACATCATAACTTAAAGCCGTGGCCTAAAATGTATGCAGGGGCGGAATAAACGTTCAGAATTACAATGAACCTCTCAATGTAGCATGTGTTCGCATAAAAATACCATGATCCATATTATTAAAGAAAAATTGAACATGCAAATTCAATAAGAAAATACAAACTGATCAACTGAGAGAAAAAACCTGAAATGTCCCCATGTCCATGTGTAGGTGATATGTAGGGGGTATATGGAAGTGTGTATCCCAAAAAGTGTAGATATAAAAAACCTGAAATGTCCCCATGTCTGTGTGTAGGTGATATGTAGGGGGTATATGGAAGTGTGTATCCCAAAAAGTGTAGATATAAAAAACCTGAAATATCCCCATGTCTATGTGTAGGTGATATGTAGTGGGTATATGGAAGTGTGTATCCCAAAAAGTGTAGATATAAAAAAATACCCCAACGAAATAAGAAAATCCCATGCGAATGAAGGCTCTCCCACAAAATATATAACTAGATATACATAGATGAATGATAAAATTTATTGCGAATTCCAGTTTCTGGAAGTAATTTACTGTTCCCCAGCTTACAGATATGCCATATCAAATTGTATAGTCGTGGCAAGTTGCAAGCTCTGGCTAATTTTTAAAAGAAAAAAAGTAAAGGAAGTGTGTCTTGACATGATTATGGAAATCAGATTTGTTGCAGGAATTATGTGTTCAAATGCTAATTACAATGTAATAACTGAAACAGCTAGATACGTTTTTTCCTATGAACTGAATCCAGGAAATCGAAACGTATGTAGTGGCTGTATGGGATTATACATTGTTATATTCGTGTGAGCAATGTGAAAATTAATTGTTAAACTGCACGAAACGTTTCCAGGGGTACAAAATCGCCAATGCGAAAATTTTGTTTTTTCTTTAGAATGTGCTTAAAGAAGTCTAGGCGTGTACAACACCTCACACAGGAATGTTAAGTTGTGATCAAGAGCTACAGTGTACACTCAGCCTGTAGCACATTTCACTGAGCACTTTGTCACTGACTAATGTTATATGGAAACCGATGGGTGAAGCGAGGTGGATTTCCAATAATCCTTCGAATGTGTTAAAAATTTGTCTGAAATTAGTTTAATGATGACTGTAGAACATTGTTTGTCGGATATAACATTAACTAGTGTACAGTGAATGGAGTGGATTTCTAATGTCATCACCAGTATCAAACCTGAGTATTGACGCCAAGCAGGCAAATGTCGCCAGGGTTTATTGACGGACACCACATCGCCTGGACGACTAAATTGTGCTATACTTTATCAGTTCTACGAGGTACATACGAAACTCTCCGAGATCATTCTCAGTGGAATCAGTGTTCACATCACTTAGAAGTAAGGGTTTATCTGTATCTCAACGTATCACATCATGTGCACATACGACTGACACACAACAGGCCAAGGTGAGCCAAAACAGTAGATACAGAAACCAGATGGCTCAGGGGGTTCAAGGCCGAGTTGCTCTTATCGTCCACGTACACCACAGGTTCCGTGGAGCAGGTTGTCTCATTGTCTGACCTTGTTGTTGTTGGTGTGGTGTTTGTGGACGCACTCTTCGATGAGGATAGTGGTTCTGAGAAGAAGGACAGGCTCGATGGTGTAGTTGTTGTTGTTGTAGCTTCAGTAGTTGGCCGGTTTCTCTCCTCACATTTCACCACACCGTTGATGGACAGGCACCAAGGTTCCTTGGACGACTTGACGGTTCCAGGAGTGGGCGGCGCCACGGGGGCCGGGTCGATGTCAGCCCGGGAACACTTCCACGCCGTGAAGTTGGTGGAGTCCGGGGTGTCCCTTGGGCTCTTCACCCATTCCAGCGCGTCACTGAGCGATAACAGGTAGATGTCTCTGCCAGGCAAGCTCAACAGCCTGTCGAGAAACCTTTTGGTTGCGCTCAGCGTGTGGTTGTGGTAAAACCATTCAGGGCGTAGATTCAGGATGAACGGTGTTTTGTTCCGTCTGTAGAACGTCCTGAAGTTCTGTACGAGGTAGCGAAACGCGGCTCTGTCGCGGAGCGGGAAGAACTTCGAGTGATCCACATTAGGGTAGCCGTCCAGATCGATTAGAGAATACACAGGGAACTCCCAGACCCCCATTAACGGAAACGTAGGACAAGGATTCACTGCACATGTCTTCTGCCAGCCAAAATCCAGCGTGAACGGCCATTCTACATCTTCACCTAACCGGGTTTTAAGAATAGCTAACGACGAATCGTACTCAAATCCTAGTGACCTATTGCCCAGCATTTCATACAAACCGTCCGAGGGTTGTAAATAGGGGCTCCTGTAGCCCTTGATGTCTGGTAAAGGTACGTTAGCTCGTTTGTGTATGAGCATTTTTTGAGCATACACCTCGTCGAGGAGCGTGTCGTAGCTGACGTTTTGCCAGTACTCCTTGGGCTGAATGGACAGAGAGCTCACCCCCAGCTCGGCAACCCTACGCTCGTACATGTCGGCGGCCAAGGAGTAGTCGGTATTGTTTCCCTGGAGAAACAAGGTGATGCGAACAGGACAACCGTTAGGGTTTCGCAGGCTACTCGGGAACAGTTCTTGGTACACCTGGTAAGCCCTGGCGTCCAGCTGTCCCTGGAACGTGAAAAGAACGATTTGAGGGATGTGGGTCTTGTTGAGACCCCCAGGGGTGTCGTAGGACGGACAAAGGCAGCTGGGAAGGAGGCAGTTTATCCCCATCTTACAGCTGTCTTGATGAGATGCCGATGATCCGTGGGCATCGTCAAGTGTCCACAAGAGAAGAAGGAACATCAAGAGTAGATCGAGAATGGCTCTCACCATCACGTCCGTCAACAGGTTCACCATCCCTCTCTGTGGCCCGACACAGCATATTTCACTCCCCTGTGCTATGGGTTGTTGGCAAACTTAATTTTTCTTATTAAAATCCCTTATCCTGCGGCAAATGAACGCCACTGCTGCGTGGAGAATTGATGAATGCTGCAATGGGCCTAGGTATATACACAGTCAAGCCAGGAGTGCGAGCCAGCCTGCCAGAACCACGACAACTCGCCAGCTATACCGGTATTACAGTAATTAAACTCACTGAAGCAAATCTAGAACGTTTAATAGCGTATTTGCTAATGCCCCGCGGCACTTACCTACGTGAAATTACTTGCCTTTTCTTTGTTCTTTCTTCATACGCGACATAAAAAAGCCTAATGTCGAATATTTTGAGGACGTCATATAAAGCATGCAAATATGGAAGCTTTGTTTGACATGTATAGATGCAGTAGCTGTAGTGACAAGCGGCAGGGCATGATATACCCGGTCTAAGCGGATTGCCGCTATATTTCTTATTATGTATGTGAAAATTTTGAAAATATTTCCAAAGGTTTTCAGTTCATTTCGAAAAATTTACAATTCACTTTAAAGCTTAAAAATTACTTCAATTTCTAAAGCTTTTAAAAAGAAAAAGAAAACATCATAAAGTCCCTCAGTCCCATTTGCACTTTACATTAGCCTTTACGTAAGCATATTCTACAATACTTCGTATTTGGGTTTTCACACATAATATCAACCTCTTATGTGAGACTTGAACGTTGCTTAGATTTTCTGTATGAAGTCATTTTATGTATACACAGTATTTTTTTAATTCACCCCGTAAATACTATACAAACACAAATGCAGTATACCTACAAAATTTACTGTACAAATACAAGGTTAGGTAGGATGCTATTGATATAGCATCGAATTGTATTTACTCTTTTTCCTGGAACTTTACATCAGGTAGGACTATGTGTGTATTTGACCTGTGTTATATACCCTTAAAGCCTTTGCTGAGGAGAGAAAACCGTAAAGCCACATCCTTCCTGTACATATCACAGTTCATTGTTATACAATTATTTTGTTAGAAGAGCGTTTCACTGTACATGAAACTGCCTCCATATTTTACTGTAAAAATTCAGTGTTTGTTGTTACAGTTCTCGCAGAAAGTTACTGCAAGTTCCTTAGTATGGTGTACGATTACTGAAAAATTAGAAATGTTTATTTTAGTCTTTAGAGTCAGTAATTACTTTAGAGGTACTACTTTCACATTGAATTTCTAAAGTTTTAATACCTCAAATATCATTTTCATAGTTATTAATCTTTGAAAATGTTTTTACACTTCAAAGATATGAAAAAATGTTATCCCATCAGGTTATACACCGTAAATCTTGATACTTTAAGGGATGCCGGACTTTTCCCCCGCAGATTTATCGGCATGAAGCTGAAGGTCTCTTTGTTTTAAAATGTCGTAAAATGTTTGATCAGCTAAAAGTAATTCAATGGAGAATCGACTTGTTTATTATAAAACATTTTCTTGACTCAACCAAAGACACAGCTATTGACTTAATACCGTTGGCGCTAAACTGGACTAGAGATGTACATCCACAAAGGAAGTGCATTAGATACTAATATGTTTTATTTCAGAGAAATTTGTATGTGCAACTTTCACTGTTTATTTCCTTATTTCTTTGTTTATTTGGGGCCCCAAGCCGTCCTGGCAAGACACCTGTTAAAGTCGTACGGATTATTGTTTGTACACTCTGACCTCCAATATCTCAAAACTGCCAAACGTAAAGAAACCAAACTTTAAGAGTGAAGAAACTGCAATGGTTAGAAAAGTTTTGAAACTTTTCGATTTTTAACTGGTGACGTGGTTTTGTGGGCATTTTCATTTTCATAAATAAAACAAAACAAAAAAAAAACAATACAAATCTTCTTGTCAAAAGCCGCTGGACCGATCGGGCTGAAATTTTACATGCTGTCACAACATATCTTCGAAGGCATATATGTTTAACAGACCTATGAAAATATTGCCAGACTGGGCGCACTGTTCAAAGTGTCTATAAATTGATCAACATTTCCTACCGTTATTGACATTTGGACGGTGTATTACGATGTCTAAACTGGTCTTTAGTCGTGTAGGTCCATTACATATGACAAATATACTTGGCAGTGTCGAGTTCCAGTGCTATCATCTTGTTTCCTCTTCTTTATTTTATCATTGTGTCAACATCGCACTATCAGAAATAGTATAAACATAACAGCGTTGACCCTGGCGACGCTGTTGGATAACAGCTTGTATTTATTTATTTATTTATTTATTTATAAGATGGTAGTCAGTTTTATGAGAGCGAGAGATCGAAGTGCCAGGCGTACACCACTGACCTGTGGCAAGTTACTGATGACATTACATGTGACGCACAAATGTGCACATCATAATGAGGAAGCCAGGATTTTTTCTGATTATCGCTCAGAACCTAATATACTGGAGAGATACACTATACACTGATATCAGCTCAGAAATCATCTTTGATAAAACCTATTTCAGCTGTCATGATCTTAATACTTATTAAGTATTAAAAAGTCATCGATCCTTCCGATCATACGACTTGACTCCAGCCGGTGTGACAAACAGCTGTCCGAGTTTTTATTAATTATTCCATCCACTAACAGTGATCCGTTGCCGACATAGTTTCTAAAAAAAATACTGTCCTATTACTCACGAATAAAATATTACTTAATGTTTGCACAAATATTGCATAAATGTAGGAGAATATTTAGAAAAAAGGTTATGTAAAAAGTGTAAATACAATCAAGCAAGCCTAAGATTTCAAATATTTGAAATAAGGCCATCCTCGTACTATCGTACTGTCGTTTCATCACCCGGCGATGGAAGAAAGTAACGATACTACAAAGCGTTCACTCGATATTGCAAAACGATGGAAAGATGCTAGCACCATGCCATCTGTTCGTTGGATCGCCCCGCAGTAATGTTCCATCGCATAACATTATCGTGTCATCGATTCGTTCCATCGTCCCATGAAGGAGCTTTACGACAAGTGTTATTTCCTGTGAATTCTGAGTTTTCTGGTTAGATGCACGGCTGACTGGCTGTTTTGGACCGCTTGTCTCAGTGTTCGTGTTTATAATTAATAAACACACTAATTGAAGTCAAACCAAATTAGCTGCGACTGCAGCGGTATTACACTGGTTATGCATCCGACTTCTGAAAGTTTCGATGGAAGTCTTTTCAAAAACGATAATCCACGAGATCTTTGATGTGAAAGAGCCATGCTTTGTTGGAGCATTAAAATTCGCAGAGAAATTATTCGCTTTCATCTCCATATTTTGATGTGAAAATATATAGCGACAACTTGCTCGCTGAACAAAGCAAACATATTTTTCATCCAATAGTTCTAACTTAACATCTATGTCGTAAGATGAAAAAACATAAAAGCTGCAAGGTAAGATGTATTTTATGGACAGTGTATATATTGGCTCATCAGTTTGAAGGAGAATCTTGCTTAAAATTGTAAAAGTGTAAAAAGAAAATCATGATCCTTTCTAGGTGGAGGGATGATTGACTCAGACAGTGACACTGTATATGGCTTTTACCCTGAGGTTGTTTGCAATGGGACGGTTTTATTCCCAGAGTAACCCTGTGAAGCACATGCATGATCAAGGGAGCTAACTCGCAACAGCAATGGAAAAAGAGGTATAGTTAGAGACTACAGTATAGTTCTCTTTTACTTTCCATAAATGGCCTTGCATGTGTTGAAGTTGGTCAGGAATGATCACAAACAGTTCATTTATGCATCCCTGTGTCTTTTTGGTTGTCTTGGTTTCATTCTTGTGAGAAAGATACTTTAACACAAAACAAAGGATAAAGGACTTTGGCACAATTAAGTTAAAGCTGTGAAATGTAAGTTCCAAGACTGTTCTATGCGAACGCATAGCAATGCATTATATAGTCATAACAATTTCCCAACTCTCAGACCGGGAGTTGCTGACTAAAGTACAACCAAAAACAAATAGTTAGAAAGATGACGCACAGATTTAACCTTTCTGGTCTCCAGTTTTGCTGCATGTTCTTTTTAGAAAGTATTATTGTGAGATGTAAAGTAACAATTCAGTAAAATGAATTCAACATTTAAAAATGTCGTTGTTTTCTCCTCCGCGTGCAGGAATATTTTGTTTTTGTGAGGGTGATTCTGGCCACAGTGCCAGACATGTCAGTGTGGGTGAGGTAAATTATTCAGATGACCAATATTCATCAGTATATACAAATTTTTAAAAAATTTAAAGTGACTTGACGTCACTTTGATTGTTTTCAAAGTGTTAGTTTGATCGCTTTCGTTTTGTTTTTGTGCTGCTTTTGATCTTCACGGGCCCCACACCTGGTCGATACTGGTTACTCAGTAAATATTAATACTGGTTACTGGTTACGAATTAGACCGCAGATGTCATATTCTAGAATGGCAGAGATCCATACCCATGAGTACCTGCCATAAACAATACAGATCTATAAGTAAGTTTAGCTTTAAACTTGTTTTAAGTGCGTCAGAATACACAAGTCGGTAATAACGAAAATCGGACACTGTATAATGTATTAAATTTCGTAGTCGAAGTAATACTTCAACATTATGTAGTGCATGCCAAGAGAAAATTCATAAAGCTCACCATATCTTATTGAGGCGAAATGGAGTGTTCTTAACAATTCAAATGAGGTTGACAGTTTGTGTTTCTTCGTCACACTGGTTCCTGTGAACGGGAAACACTGAACCGACCTGTTGTTGTCCCTTGGGCCAGTACGAGTGAAATCCCAGCTTGCAGCCAACAATCGGAATGTTTATCACTAATTATAGCATTTGCTTTCCTCATAAAGCCATTCTCAAACCCCCTTGTACAACAAATAGTTGATGGATAAAAGTGTAAAATTATGATACGCTTACTGTAGTGTCTTGATCGTAAACAAAGGCCAGGCAACAGAATTATCTACGTGCAAGAAGTCTGGGCAATTACTTTTCCCTTGTCACAAATCGGGCCTATTTAGTGAGCCGATTCAAGTTGCGTGTTCGGATTTGTCGATTCTTTCTTCTACCTTTTCCGCTCTGATTTTATTCCCGGGCAGTTTGTAACAAATACATCTAGAAGGCACTGGCAGAGAGCTAACCTTGATGTACAAATCCTCATAGTAGATAAGGGACAATACTACCGTGTATTTCCCCTGGACCCAGATTTGAAATACCGCAAAAATGGAAGGGAATTGTGCCTAGCCCATGACACATGTGCACAAAACTTCATTCAAGCCGGTCTATAACTTGCCCTGTGAAGTTGTTGACAGACAGACAGACAGGTAGAAAGATCGACAAATAAACGACGGCAAAAATTAGCGGACGAAATAATACATACAAATTTTATTGCAACATTCGACTTTCAGCACTCAAAGCAATTCTATAGTTTTCATCAAAAGTTGTAATGTATACATGTATATCTTTGCCATCACAACAGATCAGGTGTGGAGATTTTCCGTAGTTGAAATGCCATCGACCTAGTTCATAATGCTTTTTCGGGGACGATATTATTAATCTGGCTCTTCCACTAAGTTAAGGTGGCAGGTATACACCATGGGTCGAATTACCGAAACGTTCCAATTCCACTTCTGTACTCCGCACATTTATGTGTCGGGATTGGCATCGCAAACTCCCCAATGCAGGAAGTAGCCGATGATAATTCCCCTACCCATAAAGGCGTCACTTTGTACATCGGAGCTAAATTTTTTCTATGATTTACTCAAAGCGACCCAGCATGGTTAGCGTGTCCACCTCCGGTTCGGGAGATCCTAGTCTTACGAAAATCAGATCGTGTTGCCGATAGGCTGGGGTCGTTTGGTGCGTTATTCCTTCCCCTTCACGGATATACTACATACGATGAAGCAGAGACGATATTCCGAACGGATGCAGCGATTGAAGACGACTCGTCGGTGTGGTAAAATCTCAAGTCTACTAAATAGGTGAGTGTATGACTCTGGGTATACATAACAAGATATAAAAATACTCCAGTCAAGGTGCAGGGCAAGCGGCAATGGTACAATTGCAACATCAGGCCATGCAGCTTAGACTGACAGACCTGTGATGATCGTTCTTTACCAAGACAACATTTTCAATACGAAAGTATTTAATAATATCTTAAAATTTTTCCATTATAATATTCGTGAAAAATAAAAAGTATTTATTCAAATATACAAGTATTTACCTCCAAATATATACAGATGTGCATAGCTACAAAATACCCCATGGGAGGCAACCGCATTGGTAAAGAAAAGCTAGAGTTCTAACCCTTGAAATTTAAAAACCCACGCCCATTTACACGGCATGCGATTGGCGGGAATAGGTGGAATGATAATGTCGATTCCACCTGATTCAGAATTTCTCCAATCAAAGGTCTCGGGGTATCCTAACAGGCTAACAGTCGTCAGTGTACTAGGACTGACGGCGGCCAGATGCAGAATGTCTCCATCGGGCCATTCTAGGACAATGGCGAATACCGCAGTGCTCACAACGCCTTTAACCATTGTGTACCTGGAAAAGAACGGAGGAAAAGTCTGAGACCCACAAGATATTGGTCATACGGAATCATGACACCCTTATCTTCGGAGTTTTCTAGATGATTGAAACTTTTACCTTTAGTGCAAAATATTTACAAGCAATCTCCCATAAAACGGTTTAAGGCCAAGCACTGTGGGAATGAGAAACCATTCCCGTTTAAATAATACACCCCAAAACTATTTAGTTGTTATTTATTCCTGTCTAATATAGCCATTTATTTACTGATTTCATTTAATTGATATTTTACGCCATACTCAAGAACATTTCACTTAGTAAGACGACATGTAGGATTATAGTGGGAGAAACCCACGACCATTCGCCATGCCGGAATAGAAGCCAGCCAGTGCTGAACTTTATCGACCTCAAAGCGGCGACATTGTGGAGAGGCTTCTGGGTCACCGCAGTGCACTAATACGCTAACCACAGGGCAAGATGAACAAACTGGTAACGCAGTATCCAGGTATTACACAAGGGGACAACGGTCAATTCAGTTTGGACTCGAATCGCCATTGCGCGAAAAAAGGTAGAATGTTCAAGCTCATAAACATCATTATATTTTATTTATTTACTTGATTGGTGTTTTACGCCGCACTCAAGAATATTTCATTTATACGACAGTGGCCAGCATTATGATGGGGGGAATGCGGGGAAACCAACGATCATCCGCAGATTTGCCGGCGGAGTTTCTCATGAACGACCAGAGAGTAAGTCAGCTGGACTTGAAACTCAAAGCAATCGCATTGCTGAGAGGCACAGGGGTCATTACACCCCCACGGAGAGCCATAAAGGTAACTAGAAGGATCGGCCACTAGATCTAACTTCAATGCAGCATTTCAGCAGTTTAACCGTATACTTAGCAAGAACAGATAACATCTACTTTGAAAGCTGTTGAAAACTGGCAGGGATTCTAAGGGGGACACATTGTCGTATTTTATCGTCTACAAACTCTGTGCTGTCGTCCTCGGAAATTTTAGTTTGTGTCATACGGTCATCAACCTGACATTTCAGGGCAAGGAAACTACTGAATGGCGAATGTATTCAACTCAAAAGTAACACTTTCCTGGTCTTAATATAGCCAAAATTATTTCCCAAAAAAAAAAAAGTTCGCACAAAAGCTATCTTTCAAACAGATATTGCCCTTAATAGTTCACTTTACATTTTCAAAGAAAATGAATCAGCCAATCCCCAATCTTCCCGACGACAGTTCAAGCACTATTTGGTTTAGTTATTGTGCACCAAATTCCTACAATCATCCATCCACTAACAAAATCTGCCCACTACCTCTACATCCACCCTACCTACAATTATGTTATCGCCTTCTTAATAGAGAGGTTCATTCTTTTCCCCTGAACCTTTGTGTGTTAAATTACAAAAATTATAAGAAAAAAAAAACAAAAAACAAAACCATACACTCAAACCTTTATGTCTTATTTTCACTTATATAGATCTGTTATACATAACCCCAGAATTCGCCACTTCTATCGTCGGAGATGGAACCAACGCATATAACCGATTAATATCCTGACATAAGGCCACAGTAATTACCGCCACAAGTGGATCCCATTCGTCAGAGTGGTCAATTGGCTGTGACCATAACATCTATTTGGCCGACTTGATCTTAGTTTGAAATATTTATTTATTTATTTCATTGGTGTTTTACGCCCTACTCAAGAATACTTCGGACGGCGACCAGCTTTATGGCGGGAGGAAACCAGGCAGAGCGCGTTGGAAACCCACGAACATCCGCACGTTGTAAGGCCGAAGAGGAAGCCAGCATCAGCTGGACTTGAACTCACAGCGACCGCATATTTTAACTTTAAGATGCTTACATAATCACAACACAGCCATTGAACGTGGTGATTAGAACAGGCTTAAAGGAGATAAGCAAATGTCAACATTTGCAGATGCCCTTGTTTCTAAGTGCTTTGCATAGTTTCGTTGCCCCGACCCCCTTCGGATTCCTTAACAGAAAGAACATGAATTCCTACCATACGCCTGACGTGACTGTGTCATTCTGGAAGGTCCACGGCCGACTGCTGTAGATAGCCTCCCCGTTAACCTTCAACCACGCCCCCATCTGACGCAGTCTCTCCTCAAAGATCGGCACAATTCGGCCGTCCGGCGTCGGACCGATATTCATCAACAGGTTCCCGCCGCAACTGGAGAAAGACGGCCGAGTGCATGAACACCAGTTCATCAAGTTTTGGTCATTAGTACCTGGAAACCTGTTTTTAGGAGCTTGGTGGGGTTTACAAATGGAACTACGCTCAAATCATAAATGTTATAAAGGAGGAATCATGGTATAAAAGCGGATAGCTATTTATTGTCGATTTCCTGGAATCAGTGGTACGACATATTTAGATTTCAATTTATGGTATCAGTGGTACGCTATATTCAGATTTGAACTCATGGTATCAGTGGTATGCTATATTTGGTGCAGAATTCCTGGAATATTCTACATTTAGACCGGAATCCCTGGTATCTGTGGTATGCTGTTTTTAGATAGAATTCATGGTATCGTGGGTACGCTATATTTAGATCAGAATTCATGTTATCAGTGGTATGCTACACTTAGATCCATATGCATTGTATCAGTGGTACGCTATATTCAGACTGGAATTAATGATATCCGAGGTACGCTATATTTAGAAAGGAATTCATGGTATCAGTAGCACGCTATATTTAGTTCGGAATTCATGGTATCAGTGATACGTTAGTTACAGCGGTATCCATGGTGTCCTTTAGTGGTATGGTACTTAATCTGGAAACTAAATGTGATTTCCCGTGCAAAAGAGAAAAAGATTCCCCAAGAGAGAGAGAGAGATATATAGATAGATACATAGATAGATAGATAGATAGATAGATAGATAGATAGATAGATATATATCGGTCTCCTTCTATTTGGTACTAACCTGACTGTTTCGGCTAGAATCTGCGTAAGATTGTCCATATCCAGGTAGTCCTTCAGAGGAGCATTACGTCTGAAGCCCCACGATTTGGCGTCTAGCGTCATCGCGTTCTCCCACTTGTGTTTCTGAAGAACACCTAGTTAAAATAACAGTATGAAAATGTTTAAGGTATGTCGACAGTTACGTCTAGGTCCACCAGCAACCAGCAGATGGTCGTTGATTTTCCCCGGGTTCTGTCCGGTTTCCTCCCATCATAATTCATATAAGTGAAGTATTCTTGAGTACGGCGTAACACCAATCAAATAAATAAATAAATAGTTACACGAAACGTTACACTCCCTGAGTAAAACGAATGCCTGGGCCAGTTTTACGAAGAGGGTGAAACGTTTCGTCATTTTGACAGATCATCTGACCCCAAAGATTTACGTCTGTGCATGAGTACACATAAGTATACATATTTTTTTTCACGGATCTAACTGTTAGCAAGGTATGGCAGTAAGTGGGCTTTATTCTGAGCTGGATTTAAATACAACGACTACAAATTAATGTACTAGGTAATGTGTCAAACACATCCGTGAATTAAAGTATTGCTTATTCGCTTCATATGGTTTTACCTGGATTAAACCGGTCATTGCATGTGTAATAGCCGCCATGTTTACACAAGGTACCGACTCCCCATCTGTCGTTAGTCACAACAGTGTCCTTTACAGGGCTTCAAACAGATGAAAATAAGGGTAACTGGTATCGCTTTGAGATAAATAAGGGGAACAGGAAATAGTTGCTAAAGATCACATATATTTATTTATTTGGCTATTTCAACGCCATATTCAAGAATTTTCACCATAAATTGCCCGCCCTCGTATAACATTGTATTCACCACATTGCACGGAGGTAACCACCTACCTTTAGCAAGTTACTGGCTACAGATATGGCCACCATATTGTTGAAAGATATGTGGCCTTCAAAGATCGCATGGTTTGATTGTCGAACAGGACTGGTCGAATAAAACAGGACAGATGCTGTTTCAAGAGATCATGGCATCGCCGGAGCGCGACGTATGAAACGGGATTGTCTGTTTTACCCTACTTGCGCCTATCGCATCGTCTGAAAGTGACTTTATAAGCAAAATACTTGTCTTACTTTCCTATCTTATAAGTCAATACGACAACTGGCATCGTGCAAACGCGGCTTTAGAAAGCGTAAACGGTCACGTGAGCTTCGTTTTATTGGCACCAAGAGACTGAGCAGTGAGAACATGGGATTCAACAAATTCCCCTGTTTAAGGGATTGAATGGGAAACGAATCTTAACCATTAGATCGGGACCACTCGATATCCTCATTAAAGTATGGATATCAGTACTTCTATGGATTTACCTATTGTTATAGAGCCAGGCCAAAAATTGTTGTGAGTTCCAGTACGAGGCTGGGGCTTCCCAATCTCCATCTGACCAAAGAAGATCAGGCTTGTAAGTCTTGATTAGATCGAACAATTCAACCTCAGTCTTGTCCTGTAAATCAAATATTTATAACATTTTCAAATGGGGACTTTCAATTCACCTTTTGATTTATTGACTGATAGACTGCTGCATTGTTTAACGTCATAATCAAGAATTTTTCACTTTCACGGTGGCCAAAAAATTTTCTAATCACCACGCTACGAATACATTTCTCAAAAGTTCATCACAATTCGCAATTCGAATGAAACACCATCTATGAATACAAGTGAAACGGAGCTATTCTTAGAAAAAGAACAGTTTGTTGCCAAGGATTAAGGTCATAGATAACACAAACCTTAACAAAATTTTGGGTAGTCCAGTTGTTTCGCTTATCCTCAAGGTACAGCGGATTGAACCATTCAAACAATGAATGGTAAAGGCCGAATACCACATTTGTTCGTTGACGTACGGCTTCTGCAAGCTCACCTGGTGTGAATCGATCAAAATCAGCCTCATAGGATTTATACACCCACTATACAACATTGTTTACAAACAGGAACAAGTGTGGAGGTATAGCACTAACTACTTTGAAAAGACTGGGTGTGCTGTTATATTTTTGACTTTCCTTATAGTTGAAATCATTAAAATCAGTATTATTTGCACGGCTGAAACGACACTGGCCACATTCGATAAGGCTCTATGTGAGAAACTGGTCGCCGTCGAAGGGAAGACGGTCCTTAAAAGTGCCATTAAGAGACAATCTATATTTGGGAAAAATACTATTACTGATTCCCCTGAATTTCAAAAAGTCAGGCATGGACTGCTTCATCTTCCTTTTATAAGACGTTTAAAAGAAAAGACAACACCAGACCAAGCGTATACATGTATCGATAAAGAATCCTGCTTCAAGGCTACGGTTCCGGTGGATGTACGGAGGCAACACCACGACACCATATCTTAACATGGATTCTTCAGCGATGCAATGTGACTCAGTATGTGTCAAATCCCAGCCCTCAGGAAAAGTAAAATTGGGGTGGCAACGATCTTGACCTGCAGTACTGGCTCTTCATTACACGCACAGTACTTTCGTACTAAGATATGACAAGCTTTGTAGAATATTTGGGAGCAGCGCGTGCTTCCCCAGTTTCTACAGCAGTTCTCGCAATTTTGGCTCTGGTTTCATCATCATAGGAGTTGTATTCCCCTCGTTTTCTCTTCCGAGAGTTCATGGCCGTTTGCACAGCTTCGTTTATGGCCTCCGTCGTTTCAGCTTCTTCTAGGCTCTCGCAGAGTTGTGCGTTTGTTAAGCCAGGAGTGGTCGGAGGCTTCGCAGTGGTTATCGTCTCATCTGATTGCGATAATCAGGTATGGATCGCTCTCATAACAGTGTATTTACACGTTTTAAAATGTTGCTCAAAAAGTGACAGGGCACTTTGGCAGTTGATTAAAAGTACTCATCCAAAGTGTGAAAGCAAGTGATATGTCTTTAAATACTGCTCATGGCAGGTGTGAAAGTTTTATGATATGTGGTGATAATCCACCGGCTGTTGTTTTAATCTCTGATCCAGATTATAAGGATTACCAACACCCGTAAGAAACAAAAGAGGATTAAAGCCGGGCTTGTCAATACTTGTCTGACGGGACTGAGTAATTTTGGCCACATTATTGCTTGGTCGATTTAGAAGTTTTAAGATTTTTTTATTCAATGGATTTAAATACGTGAGAATTAATTCCCGCGAACCAGTTTTTTTTAACAAAATCAGCTAAATAAATTCCATGGAATAATAAGTACTTTACAGTATACAGTTACCAAGCACGTCATATAAAAGCCCTATGCCCGTTTAGGTTTGTATGGACCCCTCTTCTGAAATAACTTTGGTTATATCATTTGTTGTCTTTCCTTTTAAGTGCAGGACCTCAAGATTCAGCCTTGACCCCTTGAATTCTTTTGATACGAGGCTGATTTTCCACCCACCAAACACACACCAACCCTTTTCACATGATTTATCCGCCATAGACATGCAAAGTCTTCCCGCATGAGACTTTCTCGCGTGGGAAGAGATGGTACGTGTATCGCGGGTAAGTCTGACTTACCCATCAAGAACACACACCAACTATTTCCAAGTGAGGCTTACCTGCCATACACATTCCAATTTTCCTCACTACAGACTTAGCTGTCACAAACACACCAACTCTTTCCACATGAGACAGATTTACGCACACATATTAACTTTTCCCACAAGAGACAGACTTCTTGCCATAAACATTTCAACTCTTCCCATATTACACAAATTTACCCAGCATACATACTAGCTTTTCCCACACCAAACAGAGTTACCTGCCACATAGCAATTCCTACAACACGAGTCAGACTTGCTTTCCATACATATACTAATTTTTCACTCACCAGGCAGGCCTACCTGCTTTACTCATGATAGCAACCCTTACAACACAAGTAGCTCCAGGGAGCTCCGAAGAACTTGCACTCATTAGGTTTAGAGCATGCAGCTAAAGCTGCTGACATTGCAAAATCATCTAGTAAGACTCAAGTTCTTGAGCTCTGCCATCTCAATATACATTCCAGGCATATAACGACAGTTCAGACCCACAGCAACTAGAAAACCGCAAATGCAGTGGTCTTACCTTCGTCCTTGAGCCTCTAGTCAACCTCAACCTATGAAGTTCCATGTTAAAGGACAAAGGTAAGACCACCGTGTTTGTGATTTTCTGGTTGCCGTGGGTCTGAACTGTCGTTACATGCCTGCTATGTGCATTGAGAATTCAGTGCGAGAAAACATTAGACTTACTACATGATTTTGCAGTGCCAGTCGCTGTAGCTGCATGTTCTAAACATATAAATGAGTGCAAGTGCTCGGAGCTACCTGAAGCTACCACACAAGGTAGACTTACCCACCAAATCCCGGTGAGGTCCAGTGTCCATTGAGTTCCAGTTCCAGGAAACTTTGGACGGCCAATTGGTAAACCCTTCGTGATGTTTGCTGGTCAGCACTACGTACCTATATGCCAGAACATTTACTGTATTCGCATTAGTCTTCATTTAGTTGTCTTAAGGCCCCCAGTAGCGGCCCAGGAAGCTTCGATCAATATGAACATTAAAAAAAAAAGAACACATTTATACAACCTATACCTTAAAAGAAAGAGCTTTACTTACGGTTAAATAAATAATATAAATTTTCTGGCGGAAGTGCTTGTTATTTGAGTATTTACTAGTTAAACATCCAAGACTGAGAAGCCCTTTTAGGCTGCCATTTTACAGATTGCTTACGTCATCATGCTTAGCTTTGCAAATGGCTCTTCTGTCTTTGAAGGTAAAAAAAAAATCATGCAGATAACGTAATAAAGGGCTTCAGTGGGGACCCCAGCTCTAGTTCTGATGACAGTGAATGTAACCTCTGCTTACAAGGCTACCAGTTTGAATCGCAGAGGAGCGAGGCTCAGAACAGAAGTTCAACCGACCACGTATCAACTTGAATTTATTTATTTCTTTGATTGGTGTTTTAGGCCGTACTCAAAAATATTTCACTTATACGACGGCGGCCAGCATTATGGTGGGAGGAAACCAGGCAGAGCCCGAGGCAAACCCACAAACATCCGCAGGTTGCTGGCAGACCTTCCCACGTACGGCCGGAGAGGAAGTCAGCATGAGCTGGACTTGAACTCACAGCGACTGCATTGGTGGGAGGCTTTGGGTCATTGTGCTGCGATAGCGCGCTAACCGACTGAGCCACGGAGGCCCCCACCACGCATCATGCTCAAGTGACTGGGAACCAGGATTTCTGGCTTTGACAGGGGCAACCTGTGAAAGGACAGGTTGCGCTCTCTGCCTTCAGGACGTCACAATTCAGACACATTTTGGCAGCCTACAGCCACGCATACCTAGTACATCTCAAACTCCTCCTTTTTAGCATTGGCTTTAACAGAACTTAAAATCCATGATTATCACAATGTATGAACATATTTAGCTGAAACTGGAAATGCACGTTAATTAAATGGTAGGAGTAAAACCTTAAGCACAGTCACGTCACAATGAATATTCGAAAGGAGGAAAGGGGGATTTTCATTGGACAAGCCTAAAACATGGCAGGACTTTCTATGTCCCCTGAATAGGTGGGTTTTGTAAACAATGGCGATGTTTATAACAGACTGTTTCTTTTACGAAACCTTTCAAAAATGTTAACAAAATAGTATACCACACAGTCTGTATAGCTCTTTCATTTACGGTGTAGGTTGTATAAATGTATTCTTTTCTTTTAAGTAGGCTACCGAATATCGAACGACTGCATGATTATTTTTCATTGCTGATTTAAACGGCACTCACGGTTATTTCACGGCTCAACTATTTCAATTTCTGAAAAATTTATAAGAACACCTAAAAATCTGGGTTGGCCTGCCTTCGACAAACCCTCATGACGACAAAACCAGAAAATGTATATTCCTGATTCGAAGCCGCCACTGTGTTGTACTCTAACGTTTTATTCCACTCAATCCTAAAGATCAAATCTGTTGACGAATTTAGACAGAGGTGTCTGTTTTGACAATCAGTCCCATCGTGTGATGCCATAACAGTCTCATACAGGTGACAGTAGATAACAAGAAACACAACTTGCCGCACCCTTGATCAACTTCAGACAGGCCTACCTTGCTCCCGACGCTTGTATTACGTCTGCCCACAACGACGGGTTGAAAAACTCTGCTTTAAAGGCCGGAGCGAAATCGGGATATGTGAATTCAGGAGGATAATTGCTTTTCATGAACGCAACAACGTCAGACTCGTTCGCTCCTTTCCAGTCCCACCAAAACCATTCAGAGCGAAAACTGGGCACCGAGAAGACCCCCCAGTGTATAAATATTCCGAACTTTGCCTCCTCGTACCAGGCCGGCAGAGGCCTTGCATCCAGAGACTCCCATGTCGGTGCGTACTGACATCTTACCATGGCTGCGAGGAGAGATATCTGTACTACACCCAAAATATTCATACTTCTTGATTTTCGAAACACACTGATCAGACAAAATAACATCGCAATGATTCGTTTCTTGTTTTGGTCATATGACTTTATCAAGAGCACGTGATGAGGAACAGGGACCACCATCAAATACCAAACAGTTATTATGCTCGTCTGGATTTCACAGTGTCCTGTAAGAAGTTGAGAAATCTGGATTCAGAACCATTGGCGCGTATTCTTACTGATCCCAGATATGTTTGCTTAGAGATACTTACAATATGATGTAAACAGAGCCTAAAACTCGAAGGTTGTGTGGGTCTTTATTGAAGCCAAATTGGTAAGTGATCTAGGGAAACAGTAAACAAAGTAATAACTCTTATAATAACAAACTCAACTCTTTCCATGGATAGCTGCACCCTGTATGGCTGTTTGTAAGCCAGGAAAGAGTCTCATGCCGGCTTAACTGGCTGTTTCGTCAGTCTCTCGACAGCATTACACAGGTAATTATATCATGGGCCACACAGGGAAAATATAATAGTTTAATTGAGAATAAAAACAAATTATTGTGATATGATACTAGATTGCTACAATGATCAATAGAATGTGGATTGTGAATTTATTGCGGGCTTTGATCTCATCGATTTACATATAACCTATGCGCAGGTTGTATGTCTTAAACTTTGGTGGTTAATACTCTGATATAAGCCTAAGTCTTATTATTATGTAAGTATTTCTTTTTTAATGTTTCCTCTTTGGGATTCCACCAGTGCATACATCCGATCCCTTAAGTATCAGAAAGTTGGAGATGTTGTACATTTCTCTCATTCATGATTTACATAAAATCACGGCTCCAAAAGTCCGTTCAGACTATACAGATAGGGCATTCCTTGGGATTGTATATCAGGAAGTGTGAACTCGACAGAAGCGAAAATCAGCGGGTGCGGGGCCAGATCGTTGGTTATTAGCGCGTGATCATTGGACATAACCTTGTGACTATTGCACGTTTAGCGCATTTTCATGTGCACTGACCAATGGAAACCAAGAATCACTCTGTGCCGTATAATATTATACATCAGTCTTAAATACGGTTGGACCATATCATGCAACGTCAGAGTAGACAAAATTTCCTTCCTCGAGGTTTAACCGTTGGACTTGTCATCTCATTGGCCATATCAAGACGGTCCGTGTACGAAGACCAATATGAATGGAAACGTATTTATGTGGTACTGTCTTTAATGGGCAGTACACGGACCTCTAGTGGGTATTGCACAAAGTCAGTTTTTACTTCACCAAAAATCAGAAATTTTATTTAAATAATTAGGGAATAAGTGTTATGTTACGATATCTGAATCACAATTTGAACTTCTTGTAACGAAAAGTACACGCGACTTAAGTGTTAACGTACATCTAAAATGGCTTCCTGGAATCGGCACCGAGAGTCCTAATCACTACACTAAGCGTTAGATTTTCTTCGTTTTTTCTTGTCTTTTTTTTTTTTGGCTGTTGGTCTATATAGAGACCGAAGACATGGCCACTACTCTTAAGCATGAAGAACCAGTCCTTGGGAAATTAAACGAATTTATTTATTCAAAATATAAATACACATACAGAGATACTTTTCTATTCAGATAGAAACGAGAATAAAATCAAGACCCAGATTTTCATTGTACAGCAACGGTCAAATACATGTCCATGAATTAGGGGGAGTTTTTAGAGGCAATAGATTTAGACGAGAGAAAACCAAGCACTCCTCACGACATGACACGCTAGATCAGTAGAATCATAAACCAAGCAAACCATCGGTTTATTATAAATGCTATATGCTTAGGTAAAATATATTCCAATTTCAAAATTATTATTTTAAACAGATTATTTTACACAGGTAAATGATATCTTGAATATCACACATAAGGAATGTGAAAACTGTTTACCTAAGCTTACGTTCCAAAAGTACAAGTGTAAAATCACTTTTAACAACAAACTTCTTTGAATCTCTCTTTGACATACAA